>JAUYWI010104239.1:0-11316 GCA_034780595.1 Parotoplana pacifica | reverse complement strand
TATAGGTTTCTCGGCATTCGGATGCCAGAATGAATATGTATACGTGTGTCTTAATAGTTGAATAACGGACAGTGGGCCGTAAAAAAAAAGCCCTAAAAAACGGACCGTAGGCCGGCATTTTGTTTCACGGACAACTGTCCGTTTTTTTACGGATTTTTTTTTTACAGTGTAGCATCAGTAATGTTGCTTTTAGCTCATCGAGTGTGCGCGGCAGCGAATGTTGTACAGCATAAATAATAGATATTAAACTAATAGTATGGAATTACAAACCATCACATTTTAGAAAACATAGTTGCCATTGTTATCGATACTTTTCTTTTGAAAAAGTCGATAAGGGTGTCGATGAACGTCATCAGATCCAAAAATTAAAGTGTGACCAATTTGCTTCAAATTTGGCCATCAGAAACATAGGATCATATTCTTTGAAAATATTATTGATTTTATCGATTATTTTGCAGCAAAAATCTATAATTTTTCAAAAATATTTATGGATTTATTATAAGTGCCTCCCCAAATTTGAAGCAAATCGGACAAACTTTAATTTTTTGGACTTAATGACATTTTTTGGCCCTTATCATTAAAACAAAACATTGGCAACAATGACGACTGTTTGTAATTCCTTACTATGTTAAATATCTAAAAAGGTTGGTCTTCGGTAATAATTTTAAGATAAAATTGAGACGAAACAAGGATTTCATCAATTAATAAATACACAATATTTACAGAGTTACAGGGAAATAAGTCATACGAATATTGCAACAAAACGGTTAAATACAGGAAGTGCATAGCAAGCAAATAAACAAATCAATCAATAACAGAAGAGAGAAAGTAGTGATAAGAGCGCAATGATAGACAATGGAAGGGTGGAGGTAGGGTAGATAACAAGATAAATGTGTTAATGGAAAGTTATTAGAATGGTAGAGAAAGAGAATGTGTGTAGTCGAAATCAGTATGACTGCATAAATTAGGTTTGAAGTGCTTAATGTATAACGTTTCAAGGATAGCCAATTTGAACTTGTCTCTCGATTGTGCGATCACGCTAAAATTCTGACGGGCTTCGGTTGTTGAGATTCGAGAGAAAGAAGATAAATGTTTGCAAATTGAGTTAGTAGGTACTTTGAAGGCTTGTGGGTTTATTGTCAACCATTTTGGAATGTGTTCATTGACTCTTGTAGATAATCATAGAACCGCTCTACCGATATAACTGGTTCCTCTGCAGTTACATTGGAAATTGAATATTATTTGGGATTGGTCGTACGGTTTGGCTGTATAGAGACATGTTGATAATTGTTAAAGTTGTTGGCAGCGATGGACAATGTGGCAAAGTCTTTTAGAGATCCATTTCTGGTTGCTATCACCTAAGAAAGGCCTCTGAATAGGACAAGCTTCTTGTTTCTTTAGGTTGAGGTGGAATTCGTTCGGATAGCCATTAGCGAGTAAGGTTTGTTTTAAGAATATAAGCTCAGAATCTAGATTGGAAGGGCTGCAGATACTGTGGGCTCGATGGTAAATATTGTTGACTCATTTCCATGTAACACTATGTAAAGAAGGGACGAAATAGGTATATCGTGTGTTTAATTAATTGATGAAATTCTTGCTTCCTCTCAATTTTATTTTAAATACCTATTATTTATGCTGTATGAACTGTACATATATTAGAATATATAAAATTGGCGCTTTTACGATTCATAAATTTAACAAAAAGTAATTTTATGGTCAGCAACAACAGGACTGATCCGAAAATTAATTAGTTTTTAGTTATTATTGATTTCAAATTTGGTGGAGAACAATTAAATACATATCAATTTCATTGAAATATTATCAAAAATCGATCAGAAAAAATGTTCTGGAATAGTCGTTTTGGTTTGTGAACGATGTAGCTAATGTCATCATTTTTTATAGGTAAATTTTTAGTCAATTTAACGCTATGAATAAAATGGATAACCTCTCCACCTGCTTTAGAAAATGAAACTTTAATTACGCGATTAATCTAAGCTAATCCAAATGAGAAAGTATTGAAATCAAAACTTTAAATGTCAATTTTCATAAAAAACAAAAAAGTGATATATTTTAATGAATAAATAAATATACAATAAAACATTGTACTACATTTGTATATAAGTTGATCTGACATCATTAATAGGAGAATGCATAGATATCTTAGTCCAGTAAGTTGTAGATAGATATCTACATATACATATGCAGTACATCTTTGGAATGTTAAAACTAACCTATAAGATAATCTCATCAGGTACTACTATTACTACTAACATTTGATCGATTTGGGACTTTGAAATGGTTCAACAGATTTTTTTTAAAAGCAAGCTTAATCAATTTGAGATTTATAATTAGCAAGCTATTAGAAATTTGGATGTCCCTTTATGTTTGCTGGTAAATTGAAGCCCAGTGTGCTAAAACTGGTCCCTGAAAAAGTGGATTACTTCACAAGTAAATGTCTCTAAATGATTTTAAATGGTTTGTGATTTGCTTCTAGATCATTTCTAGTGTTTTTGGAATGATTTTTATTCATTAAACTTGAAACATTCTGGTCCCAGAAACAGTGGCCCTGGTGTGGTAAGCCTCATGGACCAGTAACCATAAATTTGAGGCATCCAACTTTCCAATACACTATTTCTAATAACATCTCTAATTTCAAATATGGTCAAAATAGGTAAATGTTTGTATTTAGAGCCATATCAAATTTTGCCCCAAAAAATAATAACACATCTATGACATTTTTTGGAATTGATGAAAAACTATACAACCAATTTCGATGAAATTCAGTATGCTAAAACAATAATCATTTACACATCTTTGGTGTAACATTTTGTTGATCAGACCCCTAAGGTTATGTGACGGCTCTTTAAAAAATGAAGTTGGTGCAATTTTTTGTTGTCTTACAGAAAAAATTCATTTCTCAAGTCAAATAATGATGAAATTAGATACTATATGGTATGTAAATATATTACAAAAATAAAATATCCTTGTTGAACATATGTTATGGAATTTTAAAAGTATTGATTTATGTGACCAGGGTGCAATCTGAGAACCACCAAAAATCGATAATTGTTATTTCTGTAATTAAAAAAGTGCATCGGTTAGATTTAATTTAAAGCAAGAAGTTTTTCCTAAATTTCATTATGAAGATCTCAAGAAAAATATATAAATTTTTTTGACTCAAATAAAGGATATTAAACTTTTTGTGCTAAAAATGCCATATACTAGAAATCCCGTATATTAGATAGGAAAAAATTGAAATTCTTTTGCCAATAAAATCTGAATAGTTAAGTAGAATGCCCTCAAACTTAGCACAAATCTTATTAACTGAAATATTATTAGTGTGCCAAGTATTGAATTCATAGTTTCATCTGAAATTGAAGTTCAATGACTTGGACAAGGCCCAGTTGAAAATCAACCAGCATAATAAGCCATTTCAAACCATTTTGTGGTATAAAATTGCATTAAAAATATGAATTTTACGGTCCGGGCAGTTTCAAAAAATGTAATACAATGTTTCCAATAGGTTCCCGATAACAAATCAGAATTTTGAACAAAATCAGATGTTTTCTTTGGATTTTAGAACCATTTAAGTGACTTTGGACATAAATATCGATTTTTTTTGCCAAAAGATAGACCATCAATATTTCGAGAGTTTTATGGATTATTATTTTGTAGGTCGTAACGGACCTACCCACCAAAGTTGAAGTCAATCAGACAAACATTAATGTTTGGCCCTTATGATGACATCGGCCCAACTACTTAAAGATTTTTTTTTTCGATTAATCTATTCAAGATGCCTGTGTACCAAATGTCAACTGAATCCATCCGCCAGAAGTATGAAATCTAAAGGAGCTGTTTTTGGACAAAACACCCTGACCTGACCTGACGTCAGGGGATTAAAATATATTTATGAATAGTTCCAAATCAAATTTCAGGTCACTTATTAGACAAAATGTCATTTTTGAATAAAGTTATGAATTTGAACTACCTACATATCAGATAAAAGAATAATGCTAAATATGAAGTTCCAATGAACTATCCGTATTTTAGAATTTTCTATTCGTCCTATCATAATAGGGTTTGGGACATTTGTTTCTCAAATTTTCTACAGCGTTTGCAATTAAATGGGGGAACAAATAAAGAAATTTCTATTAGGCCGGGAGCCGAGAGTGTTTTGATTATAATTTGATATTTTTACTACATAGAATATGTGAATACAAGCTCAGAAAGGTGAGTCTTAAGTTGCACTTTTATGATTTGTAAATTCTGTGGTCATTCAATGTATTTTCCTATGCTGAAAAAAAAGTTGCTTCTACTGTAAATATGTATGTAGAATCAAAATTAAAATTATCAAAAATGTTAGTTTCGAGAAAACCAAACAATTTGAAACTTTCAGAAAATGTTCATGATATTTTCAGACATCCGTAGTGTAAATTTGAAGAAACTCGAAGCTACTTTTTTTCACTAATATTTTTCAGCATAGGAGAAATACATTGAATGACCACAGAATTTACAAATCATAACTGTGCAACTTAATAAAGATATAAAGTCTTTGGGACATAAAATTATGATTAAAACCTTGTCGGCTTCCGGACTATATTCTCTGGAATTGATTTAACCAATAGGTATATCAGATCCGAAATAATGTGTACTAGTGGTATAGGCACAGTACATTTTGACCCTTTTGGTCAAACTTCTTTTGAGATGGTCGTCCCTAACTAAAATTATTTGTACATCAGAAGATTTGCAACAAAACGTAATAGAAATTTTAAGGAAATATAAGTAAGACACCTATTATTGGGAATAACATTTTAACATTATCAGTTGCTGCCTCAAACAGAATCATTTCAAATAAATGAATTAATAAACCAATGTCTATTTGAGCTCATAACCTTAGCCTATTAGCTTACTGGGCTTAATAGAATCGATAAACGGCCATATTTCATCATCTAAAATCATCACCACGTTCAGTCTGCATTAGAAAGCAATTACATGTACTAATAATGTCATCAAAATATGAATTCTTAAAATATTTTTTTATTATATCCTCTTTTCTCTTGATATGCATTTAGCAGCTAAACTAATTTAGCGACAAAGTGAAAAAAATATTTTCACACTTTCTGATATTGTTGATAGGGACGAGAACATTTTTTGCAAATTTATCAAAATGGAAAAGGTATTGGTCAATCTAGTAGTTTTTATTTGATTAGTTAACTTTCCTTTTTGTGATTTCAATGCCTAAAATCAAAATTGCTTTCAACCACTTAGCATCAATTCAAATTCAATAAATGAAGCAACAACCTCTAACAAATCTACGGTTTGCCAATAAATTGCCTTATGAATGACAGTGTTCATCCAAATATCATAGACGGCTGTTCTATTTACAATAACAGTACAAAATTAACACTGGTATTATAGAAAATTGTATAGTATATAAGGTATAATTAATTAGCACAAGCTAAATTTGTTAAAAAATTAAAAAATTTCACATTTATGACAAAATCTCAAATAGGAATGCAAAATTATCAAAATGCAGATATCTATGGACAGAATTATATGGATACGCCGACGCGTATGAGCATCAAATTAATGAGTTTTCAGTATAACCTCATCAAACCAGAATTTTGATTTCTCTGACTAGTATGATCGCTTTATGACCTTTTGATAAAACAACAAACTTTTCACACAAGTAGAACATTGTTTGTTTCGCACCTTTGTTATACAAAATAATTTTTGCTATTAAATTCCTAGAAATCAATCAGTCACTAAAAGTATGAATGCCAGACACGATGCACTATTTAACGCCTATTATGTCAGGCGAAATTGGTTCTTGAAAGTGGAAAGCATATCCTACCAGCTAATGATAGTTTTGTAGGTACTGGAATTACATATTACTTTTATTAAATAATTTTAATTTTTAATTTATGAATTAAGAAGCTACATGTCTTTACATATTTGTCATAAATCAATATTTTGTTTAACCTAATTATATTTGTTAGGATTTAGGTGAAACAAAATGCCATAAGATCTACTTATGTGAGAAGCTTAGAAAAAGGTAATTACCAAAAATACAACTCGATAATACGAGTAATTTCAACTAAGTGACTTCACCTTTCTGTTCAATTGTAGCTAAAATTATAAGAATTTCTAGACAAAAAAATGATCAATAAAAATATGCATATATTATAAGAAATTATATCGAAAACGCTTTTGGATAATATACTAGAAAAATAACAGGTAGGTCTAATTGATAGGACGGGACAAATAAAGAAAACGATGTATAAAGTAAAGACAAATGAAATCTAACACTGTTTTTCTTCTTTTTCCACTGCTTTATCTGGACCTGCCTGGAGACTGTTTTCGCTAAAATGTCAGCTTTTTCATTTCCTTCGCTGCCGGTGTGGGCTGGGACCCATTGTATAATTACTTCGAAGACTTTTAAACTTAGTTCTGATAGAAGAAAATTTATATTTTCTGTCATTATTGGGTCCTGGGTTGTGGATGGTAAGTGGTATATCAGTTGTTTGCAAATTTTGAGATGCAGAAATTGCTTCTGTGATTGAGTCATTGTTAGAGATGGGTGGTTGGGATGTTCTGATACAGCTCCTCCAGAGATAGGTTTTCCTTGGGACCGGACAAATGTAGCCATGACGCTTTGAAAGTAGCCATGAAGATTTTCCTTCGTTGAGTTTGATTTCTTGGATTAAAACTATGTCAGGTTGATAATCGTCAAGAAATTAATTAGTTCTGCTTTCTTTGAGGTAGTTGATATACCATCAGCATTCCGTTGAATAATGTGGAGTTTTGGATTGTTTTTGGTTTTAAAACTATTGCGGTAGTGATAATGTTTGTCTCTTTGAATAGCCCTTTGTGCTTGGGTATGAATTTCCAGTGTTTGAGTTTCTTGGTAGAACTTTGGTGATTTTTGAGGGAATTTTGTTTGCACCTTGGTTCGGTACCCTCATTGTTTTTAGGAAGATTGTCTCCTGATTCTCATGATTGAATCTAACTCTAGGAGTGTTCTTAGTAGGTGAAGATAAGATGGTTGGGGTTTGAGATGGGATAGTTTAAAAACAGTATATTTATTTGTTACAAATAAAATTTTAATTAATTTACTATTAAAATGTATATTTAAGATTCAAAAACACAGAATTAGCAATAAAACCACCATAGAAATGTAGAATAGAAATAGTACCTATCTATCCATGCATACAAGTCTCTATGCCTGTCCGCACTGATTGTGTGCACTTTCAATAAATAACACGTATTATATACACCTAAATAGAACGCTTTTACTACTACAATATGATAAAAACAAATTTAACTACAAAATACTTAAATCAGTTATATAAAACTGCAGCCAGTTCAGTTTGATAACAGTGCAAAGTACCTTCTAGCTTGTACGATAGCAAAGACTATGCTCAAAGGTCATACTTCATAACACTGTATTTACAAACTAATAAAAAAAGATTTTAAAATATACATTATCAATATGGACAGAAAAAAAGTATATATGTAATAAAAAATCGTAGTGATGGATTTATAAAAAAAACAGAAATCTCATGCAAGTTACAACCACACAACATCTTGTAGCTACGCAAAATAATTGACCGCCAAAATAGAAAAATACGCTATATTGATTCCTATATGATGTGCCTAATAAGAAAAGCATGATAACTACCAAATAAACAAAAAAAAACTTACAAAAGTCCCAACATTATTCCCCAAAAACTAGAACAATAAAAATATACGAATGTTCAGCTCAATAACTATGCTGAAATGACTCCTGACAAGGACGGAACAATAAAAGCTACTTATTCGTTGTATTATTGTTCGATGAAGTGTTGTTGAAATTCGATTGAACTACCCCATTTGGTGAGGGATCCAACTGATCCAACTGACGCAGATTGCCCGATTCAGAAAGCCAATTCTTGAATCTCTGTTCCACCAAAGTACGCAGTGTACGGCTTTGTTCACTTGTCAATTCACTCTCCTGAAATTTAAAAAAAACAATAACTGATGATATCGTTTGCCATTCACAATCATATAGAATTCATCATCTGATTTATAGTCATGTGGTCTTTCTCGTTTCAGTTGCTATACGGAGACCAGTAAGGTTTAATCAAATTTCTTAATTAGTTTATAAAGGTTTTTCTTGTATTGCAGTATGCCCTATACGAAATTCATATGCTAGAAAATATCAATAAATATTATGGGAATCACTTCAGAGTTACACAAAAATATTTTCTGAAAGTTTCAATTTATTTAAATTATCGATTTTGATGTTGCTACCCAAAAGTATATTTTGCCCTTTTGGCCCAATCCTATTTTTTCAAAGAGCCGTCCTGTGACCTTAAGGGGAGACTCCAAATCCGTTTTACATCGAAAGCTCCACAAGAGAATTTCCCAATTGGTTGGATCGTTTGGGAACAGTCTGAAGGGTTATTTGCCCCTATCTCCATGGTGTCCACGATGTATTAGGTTGCACCTAATTCACAAAAATCACTATTTAAAAAAAATCGGTACACATAATAAGCAGCAGTATAGCTACCAAATTTTAGCCACCGGTTCAAATTCTTTTTTTTCAGCAGGTAATCCAGCGTAACCTTAGGAACAACAAAAACTCCGCCAAACATTCAAAAGACGGAGCAGTCTTACAATACATAATATGCCCCCTTCCCCAATACTGTTCACAAAACTTTTACTTTGATCATTTGCCTCCACTGTAAGAAATTCTTCTCTCGTTCCTTCAAGGCGGCCTTGTAGCGTAGTGGGAGAGGATACGGACACTCGGAGGTAGGACCTTCCATCTCCATAGAGACGGTGAAGGGGTAGAAATCCCGAGGAGGCAGAATAGTCCAACATGGCGGTTGATCATGTTTTTGATCACCTGTAAAAAAAATTAGTTACAGTGACAGAAACTTTCGGGGTTGTGCCGACAAATCCGGAAGTGAGAAATCACCTGTACTCCAAAACTAGTCATTGATGTTTATTATTTAATACAATCTATTTGTAAGCTAAATTATTCATGTTCTACATATGTACATCACAATATAATATTTTGTCGTTGTAATAATTTTGTTTAAAAGCTATCTAGTTACTTGTCAATTATCAGATAAATTGGAATAGCTATAAAATTAGATTATAATAATGTAGACTATTCAAATAGAAAAGCTTCAACAAAATAGTATTTAAGTGTCTTCGACTCTACCTATGACAAGAGGATGGTCCCAGAAATTCACTTCAGGGTCAATTCCAGCTCGAGCCAAATGCTCGCCCAACTTTGGGTAGTAAGTGTGATACGGTGCCACTATAATGTCCTCATTTCCCGCTCCTGCTGAGGCCCCAGATCCAGAACCGCCCACACCAGCTGCAGATCCACCCGTGCTACAGCTACTGCCTTGTGACCCGGTTGTGGGCAGCACCAGTAGGGGCCGCGTTGGTGTGAGAAGATAAAGCGTGCATCGACGGCATCCAGTAATGACAACCCGCCGAGCTGGGGCAATAATGGTACATTCATCGCAGTAGTTGATATGCAGACTGTTTTCAACAGGTCCAAGGACCAAGGTCAGTTTTCGACATTTCTCCACACTTGCCGATCTATAGAACAGAAATATATTTAATCGAAGATGAAGTTCCGTATGAATGTCAATATTAGTGATTAATTTTGTTAACCCGTGGTTGATAGTGGGGAGAGGTCTAGACCCCCCACCTCCTCCTATTCTCTAGCTCAAAAACGATATTTCTGAGTAAGCTAAAATTATGCAACATTCTCACAAGTGTCTGCAGATTTTCATGTATAGTTTTCATACCCCATCCAAGGTTGCGTTTTGGGCGCCCAAAATAGGTCACAATGGTCCAAATTTCCAATTTTAAAAAGTCTTCATTTAAAAAAAGGTCAACCCTGAAGTCAAGATTACACATATGTGGTTGTTAGAAACTCTTCATTATTCTAGAAAATATTGATTTTTGTCCACAGATATAAAAATCCAAAAAATTTAGTTGGGGGATAAATAAAAAATTTAATTTCCTAAAAATATAAATGTTTTTTGGAATGCCTTCATATTTGGCACATCTATTCTCTACCTGGCATGTTATAAGTGTGCCAAGTTAAAAGTGATAGCTTTATTCGAAGTCAGAAATTTTTGGGTCCACTGATTTTGTGGACTCGACCTGCTCCAACACATTAAAAATCAAATTTTAGTATATTCAATTTTAGGGCAGGAAATCATTCTAAAAGGACCATAAATGATATAGAAACTAATAGTAAGCTATTCTAAATAAAAAATAGAAATTCGCTTTAAAAAACAATTTTTACAGACCTGGCATAATATGGTGGTGGACCTCATAGACCAGCAAACATAAATGTGAAGAATACAATTTTTCCATACTTTATTTTTAATGCCATCCTAATTCTAAATATCAAATTTGAGCAAGATAAGATGTTTTGTTTAGATTTTAGAGCCATTTAAGTGATCTTGGAAAAACAAATATCGATTTCCACCCCCCCCCCCCAATCAACAATATTTTTTTAATAGATTTATGTTAGAATGCATAATGGACCTACACACCAAATTGGAAGTCATTAGTACAAGCTTTAATTTTTATCCCTATATGACGTCACCGGCTCTAGCTCGCCCCTTATCCACTTTTTCTTCCAAAAAATCGTTTATAACATTCCAGCTCAATCCATCCACAGGAAGTATGATATTCTAAGGGGGGATGGATCTAGACCCCACCCATTATCAAGCGCATATAATAAAATAGGGTTATCAACAAAGGGTTCAGATAATGAAATAAACTAAATTAGACAAGTTTTATAACTGAACTTTGAAATTATACGAGTACTCTATGTATCCTACCCATCCTTTCTTTAAAAGAAATTACCAGACTCGTTAATTCGAAAACTATTTCAACATTCATTAGTTATCACCTCTCCTTCTTACCAACCGCCAGAGTACTTTAAAGTTGTCCTCTTTGATACTGAATTTTCATGACAAAAATTCCATAATATGTATGTCAAATAGAAAGAAGCATAGCACATTAAATTTACTTCAGACTATTGGTGAACTATTTAAAACAAAGTGTTCGTCTAAAGAGAAACCAGATTCATAATTAATATACAGGGTGTAACACATAGATAGACCCGGTCAGAAAAAATATAACACATTTTTTAATACATTTATCATACATCTATTTACAAAACATACATTTGGGAAATATACATAATAATTAAAATATTTACAAAATACTTATCAAAAGTCAGTATGTTGTCCACGGGCTGCTCTCACTGCTTCTAAACGTGTAGGAAATGAA
>JAUYWI010104228.1:0-11316 GCA_034780595.1 Parotoplana pacifica | reverse complement strand
GAAAAAGGCAGTTAAGATGGCAGCACGAGCAGCAAACGCCCAATTGGACGACGCTGGATGATGATGATGATGATGATATTCAGTATATTTATAAACATTGTACCTGCACAAAAATACCCAAAATTATAATGGCTACTCTTGCTTCCCATCCCAGCTCAATATTATCATTTCTAATCTTAGAACAATAGATTGTTCACTAAAAATGAAAAATATCGTGTACAAAACAATACAGCAAATGTTATCTCAAGCTAGCGTCAAATGAAATTGACTAATTAGCTAACAATTCTACATGCTGCATATTTTTTTAAAAGTTTATTGCAAACTTTCTTTTTCTGGGGGGCGCCTATACAAACCGGTAGCCGAGTGGGTAGCGCGCTTGACTACGGATCGGAAGGTAATCGGTGCGAGACTGGGTCGTGGCACACTTTAAGTTACTTGATAGATAGGGTTCGAAAGTACTAAGGGGCTAGACAACCCACCTCCGACCGGCCTAATAAGTAGGCAAGGTGTCCCCATGCAGCAGGTCTTAGCCCAAGGACCGTGAAAAGAGGTTGACATTTGTCGCTCAATGTGTTGCGCCCCCCTCCTGATGACCGTTGGGTACTGGCTACACTCGTAGCTTGCGAAATGCACACACTTCCTGGGGTCACAGCAAGGGCTTGAAATAGCTATGATCGGTCGCCTAAGGTGACCCTTATTATATGGGCCTATACCTACAAGCCGATAATACAACAACAACAACAACAATCCATATATCATTTTCTAAGAGCACTCTGAAAAATATTTGGGGGATCCATTAGGTACGAATTCATACATTTCTTTTACTTTCGCTTGTTTTTTGTAAAGTTTTAATGTATCTTTTCACGAAATGTTTTTTATGTTTTTTATTAAGCCAGCAGATCATATGATATATATCTTTTAGGAAATTACATTGGTGTCACTTATTGGTAGATAAATTTAAGGGTAAACAAATTATTTAGATCAAAGTTGATGAGACAATACTTTTGCGACAGATGGTATTTAACTATTATATTGGGCAGTATTAGAAAACACACTAAACATTTTAAAACATTATTTGATTACAGAAAAATTGTCAAGAAAACTTTAGAGTGTCCAACCTTCTCCAAAATATATGAATACATAACATTATTTAATGGGTAAATCATTATAAATTTCTATCTTGATAAACTTACTTCGCCTCCAAACGCGTATTGATGCCAATTCTTAGAACCCGCTTGTTGTGTCAGCACTTCGAAGTTATCAAGATTTTCATAGTTAGGTACTTTAATAGATTGAATGTCTATATTTTCGTCCTCTTTAGTTAGTTCTACTTCTAAAGCAATTCGTTGAGCCGTCATTTTCTCTAGTGGAAGGTCTGTATCCACGCGGAAGACATTCACATCCATTTGAACGGGCATAAGTTTTTTAATATTACCAGATAAAGAGGAAGAAAATACCTGAAAGATAAATTTTGCGAAATTTTATATAAACATAGTTTAAGGAAAGAATAATAATTTAGAATATTGTAATTTGTACCAGTCTTTATTTTCTTCGCCTTTTATTAGGTCTAAAATCTTAGAAAATAGTTACAGAAATACCAGCCCATACTTAGTAATATAATATTTAGTTAGAGAGATACCAGCCAATAAGCTGTAACAAAAATCGACGCTTATTCAAATCAACATGAATGCATCTCCAAATTCAATTTCAGAAGTGAAGTCAGGAAAGTCTAGGGAGTCATCAAAGCTATCAATAACAAAATGAGGAATTACAGTGGATTAAAGAGTTCCTTAAAGGCAGAATTGCTAGAGTTAACTGGGTTTCGTACGTATAGCAAAGCCTTTAATCTGAAAGCGGGAGTCCCACAAGGAGCGGTCTTGTCTTGTTATCAATGCTATTCACATTGTACATAGATGCTCTAGTTAAAGAACTGGGAGACAACGTAGTATCTATTCGCAGATGACCTAGTAATTTGGACAAGATGAGGATGCCAACAAATGCAAAAGATTATGCAAAAGGTCCTCCACAAACTACAAAGTCAAACATTGGGCGAAGATGAACAAGATGAGAATCGATTCAGAAAAATACAACTACCTTCTTTTATACAATTGGTCCAAAGAAGCAAACTGGAGCAGTGAGGACATAAGAATCAACAACCCAGCACTCAAAAAGGAAAAACTCTCGCATTCCTAAAAGTATCCTTCGACTGGAATCGCGCTTCAACAAACACACAAAAAAGTCAAAGCTCAAATGAAGAACATAGAGCATCACAGTACATCACTGGCTGTCACAGAACCACTCCCCAGTGAACCCCTCATGAAAGAAGCAAACTTTCTTCCCCTTAGAGAAAGAAAACATATTTCACAACCAAACTATATGAAAAACAAGCCAGAGACATCAGCAATCCTAATAGCAAAAAAAGGCTAATAACAAAAAGGCTAGACCCCCAAAATATCAGAAAAAGGAGGTAGAAATTGGAGGAAAACTGCCCTTATCACCCTAAAGAAGCACAACCTACGCTGATTACCCCAAATAACCCATAAGCAATCGCCGTGGACATCCAAAGGTATTGTCATGGTCTACACCTGTGTTAAAAAAGTCCATGCTAACAACAAGCTGAAAACCCTCGCAATGAAAACCATGAACCATGAATGAAAGAAACTTATTGGATGCCAATCTGATAATTTGGACAGACGGTTCGGTTGAAGAAGGACAAATCAATAGAAAAGTAGGCTTCTATATCACACTGTCAATATCAAAAGATCAACAGCGACAAGTGCTCTTGCTTGTAGCTATCCAACGGAGCTAATTGCCATCAACAAGGCCCCCACAACAGATATCTGGTGAAAATGGACCATTAACACCATGAAAAACAACAGAGGCGCCCTTCAAACAATCGACAAAGGACCAGGAAATCAATCTGAAACCATTAGAGCCCAAATCTGGGACGCTTCGAAGCAAATAAAGAATTGCGAAATCCAGTCAATCACCTTTCAATGGATACTCAGTCACACCGACATCCATGGAAACAACACTGCATACATTCGAGCCAAAGATGGCTCCTAACTGGATAAAAGTGCGACGCCTATTATAGTCCGAGCCACCAAGGTCAGATCAACAGAACTATTAACAAGAAATGGAGAGACAGTTGATTATCATTTGCTATCTTAACAGCGTGTGTAAATTTAACAGAAATCGGTTCAGTGGTTCTCGAACTATGACATTTTTCTAAAATCGTTTTTTCTTTCTTTCTGCATCACCAATAATGGCTTCTAAACTTTAACCGAATTGGATTAAATTAGGCAAATATATTAAGTGTCAGAGGGATTATAAAAATCCGTTCTAGTTTTGTTGATACATACTAGCAACCGCTGCTTCCCAACACTAGGGGGATTGTTTTTTAGAGTTCCTCCTAGAGTTTCTCCTAGCTTTTGATAAACCAATATAAAACCCACAAGGCAGTAGGTACACTAGTCAGGTTGCCTTATTTCTAAAATTGTTTCTTCTTTATATAATGGCATCTAACTCTAACTGATTTCAATACTCGAACAAATTTCTAGAATTCCGCGGCTAATTCCAGTGCTAATATGTGATATAAATGTCGGTGAACGTTTAGGTAACTTTCGGTGGTGATGCAGATTTAAAAGCTATCGAACTGATTTCCTTTAGTTGTAAATAATTGTTCGAGTATTAGAATGATGTCCAAAATAGCCCATTTTCAGAAATCCTAAAATACTATGGCAACGCTTGCAAGCTAACGCCTATTGTCATCCAGATATCAGAATTTACAAAAGAGTCTAAAGGACTAAGGATTAATATTTTTATTAATGCATATATTGCACAGTATATATACAAGCTCAGAAAAGTAAGTCTTTAGTTGCAAAGTTATGATTTGTAAATTCTGTGGTCACTCAATGTTGTTTCTTATGTTGAAAATTGAAAAAAAAATTGCTTCGGTTTATTTGAAATTTGCACTACAGATGTAAAAATAAGATGACAAACATTTACTGAAAATGTCTAATTATTTGGTTTTGCGAAACTAACATTTTCGATAGTTTTTATTTTTATGCTACCCAAAATTTCTCCTATCTTCTACAAATAAAACTATAAATAGCATCAAAACTAAAACTAGCAAAAATGTAGTTTCGGTTAACCAAATAATTTGAAATCTTCAGAAAATGTTAATGATATTTTTAAATAAATATCTGCAGTGTAAATCTGAAGTAAATCGAAACAACTTTTTCCCCTTATATTTTTAAACATAGGAAAAGTACATTGAGTGTAACTACAGAATTTATAAATCCTAACTGTGCAACTTAAGACTTACCTTTCTGAATTTGTATTCACATGTACTATATAATAAAGCTAACAAACCTATGGGATAGAATTTTATGTTTAAAAACCTCTCGGCTCCCGGACTATTAGTAAGACATTATAAAGACTATTTTATAACAACGAATTCTAAGAATAATAAGTAAAGCTAAATCATAAAGTTATTCTTTTGTTCACCTTTGTGAATATAGCATCAAAAATAAAACAATTTGTTAGTATCTTTTACCTTTATAGCACTGTTGGGAATAAGACGTGGATCAGCTAGACCGTCACGAATAATACATGACTCGAACACATGTAAGCAAGCACGCACATGCACTTGAATGTCCATATTATCAGAGTCTGATAACTTATAGATTTTTAGACGAACAGCTTGAACCTTCGCACCGTTCATAAGTTGGTAATCAATATTTGGTTGCAGTACCTGCTTTAAAAATTTAAAACTAAAATATAGTATAATGCTAAAAAAATAGTATAATCAAAATAAATCACAAATAAAAATGCACTATAATTAATATACAGTAGGACAACCAAAAGTGTTCGCATACTACCTCTCTGAATTAATATAAAATTGTAAATTACATTAACTTAGAGAAGTGCGTATGTGAACCATTTGGGTCGCCGTAATGATATCTAAACTCATATCAGCAAACCCATTAATTACAATTCGAAAAGCTTCTATTTTTAATCCTGTTCTATGATTTTATCAACTCTTTGTGATATTTTCCCTAAATCGATATAGTCCATAAAGAATTAGACAAGTACCTAGTAAAAATTCCAGCTTGATTTCTTAGTCATTTTTAAAATATTCGCATTTTCCAACTTGTATGTAAAACTAATTCCCCACCTTGTGGCTTCTAGGGTTAAAACCCAACTAAAAAGTAAAAAGCAAGGCATATCAATAGCAATAATCTTACTTTCTTTATGTCGATCAATTCTTGGTTTATTTTTCCAGAGAAATATGTAAAAGGAGTAAGTTGACCATTCTTTGAAGTCCTCACTTCCAAAGTAAATTTGGCAATACCTTCACCAATAATCTTTATATCCATAAGGTCAACATTCTCCAATTTATTGGTCAAATTAAATGCAATAATCTAAAATTATTTCAATAAACAATTATTAAACTCTTCAATTTTATTTAATCAGAAGCAGAAATTATTTTAGTAATAGGGTAACACGTTGTCTTTCAATGTTAAGGAGTATTACAAAAATTTTAATGTATTGACAATAATGTTCTGTTAGATTCAATTTTAGTTTTTGTATTAATGTGAATCTGTTTAATGCTTAAATTGTACTGGATAAAAAAGCAAACATTATTAGTATTCTTCTAAGTATTTCATAGATTGATTATAATAAAACAACCTAATGGGTTGAAAATTTAAAGAACATTCTAAAACGCAGTTCATTTATGTATAAGTAGTACCTAGTAAACATGATCAATATAATTTCTTCATATTAAAGAGATTAAATATAATTCATAAACATCAATATTAGCAGATAAAGGACATCCACTTGTATACTAGTATCGGGGTATTAGCCCCTCTTCAGCACAGTGCAGGATTCGAACACGGCACCTTCTGATTATCATGCAAGCATTTTAACCGCTAACACGAGCTCGCCCACCAACATAGATAATATTGACAGTAATCTATTTTATCACCAAACTTAATAATGATAGATTTTGTTATTATTTTACTATGCACCCTATAACTGATTTTACATGCTTAAATTCACGGGTTGCCTAGAGCCGCTTTAATACCCTGAACGTTACATTTTACGCGTAAAAGACATGGCCTTTTATACATGAAGTTATATGTTTTATCCCGTTCTGCAGGTGTATCATACAAGATTTTTTGTAAAAAAAAACATTCGTAGAAGACAATAAAGAACAAAGTTTGGAAAATGTGTTCTAAATAAAACAAAAATTTGATATTCAAAGAAATGTCGATAATAATGACAAAACAACATATATCTTTGTACATTTTATTAAAAAATTGAATTGTAATAGTTCAAATTTATAAATTACACAGTCATTTCAATACTTGTGTGATGTCCTTTCATCTTGAGGCATGCCTCTAAGCATTTTGGCATGAATGAGATGAGTTTATTCGGGTAGTTTGGAGAAATCTCTTGAGTCCAAACCAGTGTGATTTTTCCTTTAAATCCTCTAGAGATGTTGGCTTAAGAGATTGCAACTTGCACTTCACCAGATCCCAACAATTTTCAATAGGGTTGAGATCTGGTGAACTTCCTGGCTATGGACCAAGGATCTGAATACCTGAATCTGAAAGCCATTTCTGTACAATTTTTGATTTGTGGAAAGGGGCGCCATCATGACGTTGGAACCATATCAAATTAGCATTATCTAAGAAAATTGGCACCTTCTCCTGCAATATTTTAAGGTAGACTTGTCCATTTATGGTAGTATTTGGTGGCATAAACCAAAGGCCCAAACGACTATTCACACATATTGCACCCCAGATCATGATTTTAGGTGACATTTTAACAGTAGAAATTACATATTTTGCATCATACCTTTTTGAAGGTGGTCTTCTGACATGATGAAAAGACGTAGGAAACTGTTTTATTTGAGTTTCATTGCTGAATATCACTTTAGACCAGTCTTTAATATTGAAATGTTTGTATTTTTTGCAAAATAAAACACAATATTTGATGTTTTTGGCACTCAGGTGAGGTTTCCTGGCAGCTTTGAAACATTTGAGATTAAATTGTCACTAAGACGACATCTAATTGTTCTGTGACTTGGTGGAGGTCAGCTAGGAAATACTTCTGAAGAGATATCTGCTGAAATAGCAAATGGTTTTGGCCTTAACATATCTCTCTATGGACCTATCCTCATGAATGGATGTAACCCGAGACCTTCTCTTGCATTCTCTACTGGTAAAATCTTGTTTCTCTTCATTCCTTTTCATTGTCTTGCTAATGCAACTCATTGAACAATTGAAATAAGCAGCAATATCGCGTAACTTAACACCATGTTGTCATAATACACCTATTTGAGCCCTCATTTCTGTAGATAACTCTTTTGTTTTGCCCATATTTCAGATAACTGGAAAATCAATAAATCCTTAAATAATGATAAAATATTTGTATGTAGGTCAAGTGTTTCTATTATCAACCTAATTGCATTGGATAATTAAAAACAAATAGTATAATACTATTTATAGTACCTAGAGATGTGGTTCTACCGTAGGCTTCTCAGAATAAGCTGGACAGAAAGAAGAACGAATGACAGCATCCTCACCGAACTAAACATCAATCGCAAGCTCTACAGTGAATTAATGAAAAGAAAACTTAGTTTCTTCGGTCATGCTTGCAGGCATCCAGACTGTTTTCTCATGAAAGATATTCTGCAAGGGAAAGTCGAAGGGAAACGGAGAAGAGGCAGACCCAAGACAAACTACATGGACAACATTCGGATGTGGACATACCTCCCAACGTACGACATCTTTAGACTCGTAGAGAATCCGGACTCCTGGAAAAAGGCAGTTAAGATGGCAGCACGAGCTGCAAACGCCCAATTGGACGACGCTGGATGATGATGATGATATATGTTAGATTGACAGAGTAACTTGTGAGTATAAGAACGCCATTCATCGAAACGTTTTGGACATGATGGAATCAAAGAAGAATCAGAAGACTATATTCTGAGCTTAGATCTACGAAACAGATTTTGAAAACTGTTTGAAAAAGAGAAATGTCAGTAATAGATTATTACTCTATGGTTGAAATGTTGCCACAAGTGGAAGTCTATAAAATTTTGCGTTTTTGTCACAGAATAATTTAGTTGAAGATATCTTTGTTTCACATTATAACGACATTGTTTGAAAGAAGTGATCAATCGTTTCTGGCTCATTTATATGTTACACAAAGTTGAAAATTGGCTTCATCTACATACATACCTATGATTTAATTTAGCTATGAAATAACGACCATCATTTTACATCTTAAAATGCCATCTGATAAGAATTATACTTATCAGAAAATAAACTACTTCGATATTCTCTCTAATGAACTGTGTATGAAAATATTTCGCTGTTTTTCTACGAAGGAACTATTCACAGTGATTTCATTAGTTTGTTGTCGCTGGAATGACATCCTCAAGGAACCTTATTTCTGGACGTATATCAATCTGCCTCCAAAAGTATCTGAGAAGACTATTCTGCAATGTGTTTGTGCCTTCACCAAGGACAATATGAAAGTTCTCCGCATGTCCAAACTGGCTTGTGTCAATAGAGTTCTGTTTCCTATACTGGATAAATGTCCGCGCAGTAATTGCCTTGATTTGAGCTTCTGTTCCAACCTGCGAATTGATTGTCTTATGCGAGCAGCCATGAGAATGCAAGCTTTGAAACACATCAATTTGGAGGGCTGTGTCATTCTGGATGATTCAGCATTGACGGCCATCTGTCTCTGCGCCACCAGGCTGGATTCGATCAATGTGGCGCATTGCGTCGACCTGACGGATTTGGCGATACTAGCCATTGCGAGGAATGTGGCACAACTTCGTGCTCTGAATATTGATGGCTTGCCATACGTGACCAATGGATCAGTTCGTGAGATTATCAACAACCACTATTCCAGTCTGGTCTCTTTGCAATTTGATGGCGTCAATCTCACCGATGAGGCATTTGAGGACATTGGCCAGTGTCAAGAGCTGCAGTTGTTCAGCATCAGTTTCTGTGAAAAGCTCACCGACCTTTCGTTGGCCTCATTTCGTTCTCTGTCAAATAAAGTGCAGACACTGCGCTTGAGAAAGGGTTCTAAATTTACCAAGAAAGGTTTGGTGATGTTATTTGCATCTGATGAATCGAGGCTGTCTGATCTGAGAGCGGTTAATTTCAACGAGTGCATCGCTCTTGATGATGATGTTCTTCGAGCCATGATCGATCTTCAGAAGAAACCGTCGAAACTGTTTAGCTTGACAGTGAATTGGTGTGTTCGCATCAATGAGTCGGGGATCTCATTGATTGTGAATTCATTCCCGGCCATGAAATGGCTAAGTTTGGCTGGCAATCATCGTATTAGTGGTCAGGGCCTATCTGAGGTACCAGTGAAAATGAAGCAGCTCTCCGTGTTGAATCTGGGGCAGTGCAATCGTATCATGAATATTCTATTGGCACAGATTAGCATGGAAATGCCGGCGATGTTTATCTTCAACTACTATGGCGAACGAGTCAATGATACTATGGACAACTTTATCTCTTTCTTCCACGTCTTACAACGTTTCGATGAATTTGACTTTTGCCAGCATTACGGCAAACTGGATTTAACCATTACTTAGACGTGTACATATTGGATCGCAGTTTGTGGGATCTTCTGGATCATTCGCTAGGATCTGTGTTTCAGAAGAGAACCTAGACAACAGTTGGTGCGATTAGGAGCCCACTATTATGTACAATGATTTTACTATGTATAAAAAATGTCAAAGCAACTGAATCACCGATATTAAATTGTAAATTGTAACCTTCTATAACTATTCATTGGGTTACTTTATTTTATTAAAAATAGTTAATTTAAAATAAACTATTTTTCATTTACTTGAGTGTGAATGGGACACTCAGTTTAGAAAGTTTCCACCCGTGTGAAATTTTCGGTAATTTTGTTTGAAGATGTGGAAATGCTAATCTAAAAGGGTTTTAATTATTCGAGAAAATCAGGCTTGACATGTCCCATTGTCGTCAGGATGTCCCATTGGTCCTGATTGCGTCTCGGGTACCAATTTGGCAATTATGTATTCCAAGAATGGCATATTCTAAATCAGAGTTTGAAGGGGGTAACGGTAATAGGTTGTCAGAATTTTGCATTCTCAAAAATTTGAAATCAGAGACTCAGTTCTGCAGACCCAATAGGCCCTTCTTTATTCTCTATGGTTCCATGAGCCTCCGCCCTTTACATGTCC
Source organism: Parotoplana pacifica (assembly GCA_034780595.1). Lineage (NCBI taxonomy): Eukaryota > Metazoa > Platyhelminthes > Proseriata > Otoplanidae > Parotoplana > Parotoplana pacifica. Next base: position 1,061 of record JAUYWI010104228.1, on the reverse strand, counting down.
TATCGATTCAATTTCTGGGACCATAGATATCAAGTTAGATTAATGTCTATGGTTGGGGCATTGTTTTGTGCTAGTACATAGTCTATTTCTATGGTTTTGGGCATCCACGTATTATTATTTGTTCACTGTATAACTTTGTTGACCTTAATCAAAGCGTAAAAATATACAGAGCGTTAACTTAGCCTATTTCGTTCATAGAAATAGTAGACTATAGAGTCCATAGAAAACTCGATATCTATGTTAGTGTCCATCATATATTATTAGGGGAAAATACAGAAGACGGATTTTCTACCACACTTTATAATTTAATTTAACCAGTTTTATTAAATTTCACACAATATTATGTAAAAGAATGGTGAATAATGGCGGTACTTCCTGCACCAGAAATTGAACGTTTTCCAGTACGTCTGGTTGAAAGTTATCTAAGACTGTTGTTGTTAATGTTGTTAGTAAACAACATAGAAATGTTCTCTGCTAGAGACGAGTGTAGGTTGGCAGAATGCTGGTAGAGGTCGCAGTGCGATCTGGCTGATTGACCCACGCTTCTCAGGGGTCAAGATCAGCGCTAGTTGTCAGTATCTATTGCCTGGACCGAGTAGAGCGCATAGGCTGTGTGATGTGCCTGCCTCGTTCAGTTTGATTCAGTCTGCAACTACTAGCATCAGAATGAGTCATGTTGAGCTATCGAGGTTTGTGTGTACATCTATGTAGGTAAATGTCTTGTTCAGTTGATGGCGGGTAGGTGAGTAGACGTTTCTTATGGGTGAGTTGACGTTGCAGTCAGGGTTGTGGTCTGGTTTCCTGGTGGTGACGAGAAGTACTCGACATAATGTTAATGCCTGGTCACACTGAGACAAACTGCTGGAAAACTCAAATATGAATTCAAAGCCGTCAAATAACTTGAAATGATTTCAAGAAATTAAATATTACAATTCATAAATACCGATACATATCAGGCTTGACATTCATTTGTTAAGAGTAATCAAAAACAGGAATACTTTGATAAAAATATACTACTTATTCATACTACTCGCAAATGATAGCCCAGGACAGCTGTTTCG
>JAUYWI010104217.1:0-11318 GCA_034780595.1 Parotoplana pacifica | reverse complement strand
CCCCCCTCCCCCCTGGTGTGCTGGCTACACCATATGTAGCTTGCGAAATGCACACAGATTCTCAGTCACAGCTTAAAGCGCTCTTGTCGCGGACGGCGCTCGACTAGTCCAGGATGGCGCCATAGAGGGTCAAAAATTTAAGTTTGTCCGATCGACTTCAAAAAATATTTATTATCGATTTTGGGGGAAAACTATGTATATTTTTGGCCAAAATCACTTAAATGACTCTAAAATCTGAAACAAACTTCCTATTATGCTCAAATTTGCGGTGATTTAGAACTAGGAGGACATTAGGAATAATGTATTCGAAAATTGGATGCAAAATGAGGACGAATGTTTAGCTTTTTACTACAGGACCGTTAGCGAGACCAAGTTAATGAATTGTGACGGAATGTTTACTTCTAAATAGAGATACAATCTACATACATTACGTATATGTTTTGGATAGTTTTAATAATTTGATAGGTCAGTATAATAGATGTTGTTTTCGTAGTTCTTTAAAATAACAATTAAACGATAAAAACGACTTCTCATTATACTCACAGATATATTAATTGTTTAATTTGTCGTTTTATTGAGAGTGAACATATTCAGGTATGCTAAGGAGAGTGAACAAAACATTTCATTATGTCTCAGATATTAAAGATATTAATAAGTACCTGAAATGTCTTTTTCCTGTGTTTGTGTGGGTAGTTAATACTTATAGCTGGTCTATTTCCTGGAAATCCACACTCAGTTGTCTATTTGGTATGGTGTCAAACGCGTCTTCCATTCTTCTCCAACTCATACTATTCCAATAAATGTATGTAATGTATTGTTTCTCCAAAATTTAACAAACAAATGAAAATTGTTATTTTGTGGATATTTTATTTATAGATCACAGTATTTATTGACCTAATCTAAAAGAAAATCATGTTAACATTTCATTTATGGTATGCAGATTTTTAAAAGAAATTTTATTTGTTATTAAACAAATAGATATGTTAGTTAAGCCTGTGATAGTACTAACAGCACAGAAATGATCTGATTATAAATAAAGAAATGACTAAATATATTGAATATATGCGGGTTCATTATAAATAAATTCTACAATCACAGATTTGTAACAACGTTCTAACTCTATGCTTAAAATATTAATAATAGACAATCTAATTTTACGATTTTTTGTCTATCTAAACCTAAGTATGTTGATTTGTTTTACCCCTAATAGAATGTGCAACAGCATCTGGCTCGCGAATTCAGTGGCAGAAGTCGGTCCAAAGCTGCTCAATTATTTCGAGAACTCTTCCCGCTGCACCACCTCATGTGTACTTCTCTGTCCTTATCCCCCCAGCATCCGCTGACCTCGCCCCTACCTTCACCTTCTCATTCTCCAGGACCTTCCTCTCTTCTGCCTTCCTTGTGTTCACAGCAGGCCTCCTCTTCGCCAGCTCCCGCTCCCTCCTCCAATCACAATTCTTCTCGCCGACCATCGAACTCCAACGGTGTCCTCAGTCTCCATCCACCGCGACGACCGCCAACCCCAAACCTGACTGCCCTACGTAACTCTCAGACATTTGCTCAACAGTCGGCCAACTCCTATGCAACTTCCATTAACCCTTTCTCCAAATCGCACCAGCAGACGGCTCCGATTGTGACACTGAATCCCTCGGAACTTCCCAACATCGAACACCAAACGTCGTCGACCACTGTGCAAAACTCTGGAGACTGTGAGCGCGCAGTCATTTCGGCCTTTTTGACCGATATCGTGTCGGCAGTGACGCCCCTTCCGATAGCCAATCAGATTTCGGCCCTAGAACTAGCGGTGACAGCTCTTTGTGAAACATGGCAGGAACATGTCCTAAGGAGCAATGTCAAAGTCAGGTAGGTGCTGCCAATTTAATTGATTTGGCTATTCTTTGATATTTTGCGGTCGTTTTTTGTCACTGTTTGTGAATTTTTTATCCGGAAAGTCATTACCGAAACATTAATTGAAATACGGTTGATAAAAGTTGTATTTAATCGAAGCAAATTCATTGCTATAAATAATGATTTAAAATAGGTTTTTACTGTTCAAAAAGTATCTATAATCAGCTTTTAGTCTTGTTGGAATTAATTTAGAAGTTATTTACTGTGTATTCTATGTGTAGATATAGGTACCTGATTTAATTCCTGTTTAATTCTTTCTTATTCACATAATATCTACGACATAAGGAAGCTGAACTCAGATCATTATATGAGATTCATGTGCTTAAATGATATGAGTAGCTGATTTATTTTAGTTTAGTGAAAGCAATTTTATTTCTCTAGAAAAGTTAGGCGTACAAAATATAATCGATACGAAAATAAATGTTTAAGTAGTTTCAAATTAATATTAACAAGAACATTGGTTTCGTTGCCTCAGAGTAAGATTCGAACGAGGACCTTGTTGCTAAACTTTTCACACCACAACCTATCCAATGAAGGTTGTGTGAAAATTTTAGCTTCATTGCTCTTATACTTTTCTCACAGTGATGACTGCTCATAAAATATGACAATTGCATGGCTGGTACATATCTCTACCACATATTATGCGTATGCAAGAAAATTCAAATAAACTTTAACCTACTTGGTTGTAAGTTTTCAACTTTATCATTTTCTAACTTTAGGTGAAGTTATTCTCTCAGACAAATAAATATCTAGCTACATTTTCCAAATTCAGAGAAACTTCACTGATTCAAGGACCTTTAAACATCACTTCAATCGGTTAATTGAGTTTTGCATAATACGTCCACTTCCTCTCCTGAGCAGCCAAATAAGTTGATATAAGTGCATTTGAAACACAGAGAATTTAGATAGATCTAGATACTGTTCTATATACCTAACAATATATTCTGAAAATTACATGTTTTTAGGTATGTAGATAATAATTGATTTTCTGGCAGTTGAAATTCTATTTCCAGCTGCATATGCATAGTTTCTTTTAACAAATTTTGTTTCCATATTTTTGAATCAATGAATGTCAAGAATACATTATAATTAATGATTTAGTCACTTTAATAAATATATTTTATCTACATAGATTAGATTCTTTTTATGTAGGTTAGAAAAGAAACAAATAATCTTGTGTTTAATTAAATAGAATTTGATGTGGTTACTTATTATGCAACTATGTATTTAATTTAATGTTTCCTCTCAAGTGAATTGTATTTTATTCCTGTTTTCCTTTGAATATTTCCTGTTTAATGTTTCTTTTTTGTAAAATAATTATATAGTCTGATTGAACTAAGTGTCGTATGACTTGCTTCATTGTTATCACGTTGGGACAGTGCAAGTTTAGATATTCTTTTTTAGCCCCATACTAATTGTAATAGTACATTATTAGTTAACCAAATTATACTTATTATATATTTTATAAAGTTTTCCTTAAATTGGATAGTTCAATCTTATTATACCAAGGTATGATGCAGAAAACGGCAAGGATTAAATATATATATATATATATATTCATTGAGAAGAAATATGCCCGCCACCATTGTGTTCAACACACTTTGAGCAAATATTGAACGAACTTTCTACAAGATTACTACCAAAATATTAGAAACCAGCGGTAACCTTTTCAAGAGATATCTACCTTTTTTTAATGAAAATTCATTAGTTTTGTACTAATTAAAATACTGTAGGTAATTAAGTGCTGAAAAGTAGATAGGTCCATTGTTTGTGGTACAAAATTAGTTCTATCATAGTAAACAATTCATATAATTAAACAAAAAGTAAGAAGATTATCAGTTTAATCTACATATGCAATGAAAAATGGTTTCAATTCGAATGAAAAATACTGGATTGAAGAAGATAGACGCTGTCCTGATGACATTATCTATCTGAAAACCGAGAGGGAACTGATTAGATATAAAAACACAAAGAAAGAAGTTTGTGAACGCAAGAAGGAGTAGGCTGAATAACAATTTTACCCTGGACAGTCAGCAACCTATCAAACTTTTAGACCTATCATACGTTCAGACGACTGTATCTGTGTAGAATAGCATGGATTACAGGCGGAACTTTCGATAAATAAATTAATTTGGTGAAGTTCTACAAAGTTCTATATTGCATTCCTTTTGCCAACTGGTAGTTGGGCTGTTAGATCACTCTTCTGAACATTTTATAGACGCTATTTTAGTTCTTAGAATAATTTGCGTAAGAGGCTAAATCTATCCCGAAATTTTCTAATTCTTAAAAACCACCCAAACACATTCTAGCATAGGTATACAGCTATACAGCGGTACCCAAAAGATTTCGTTTTCAAAAAGGTGATAAATTGCTAGTTAACATATTGACTGCTCTTCGCAAAAGTTATAAGAAACTTTTTTCCCCAGGAACCCCAGTAAACGTTTTCATGGCTTATAATGAATTGAGTTATTGGAAAATGGCTTTTCTAAAATTTGTTCATTTGTTTGTATTTTAATGTTTGAATGATAACATAATTTCTATTTTACATATACGTAGACAGATGAAGAAGTCATAGCAGATATCAATGAAAGAAGGAACCTACTAAATATATACAATTACCAAGCGTAAGAAAAATTGGAAAGGTCACATATTGAGAAGGGATAACCTACTGAACAGTTATTGAAGGCAGACTTCTAGTAAAAAGAAGCCAAGGAAAAACATCTTAACGGATCTTGTAAGAGTGTCATATTCAGATTTTAAAGAATTGGCACGTAATAGGGAACAGTGGAGAAAGTGGATTCCATAGACATGGACCTGCCACAAGACAGAGAACAAGATAGAAACAGAGTTTGTCTGGAATCCGTGTCCCAAAGATTTGATGATATATTATATACGAGGTATAGAAGCTCAATCAGATAATTTAGTTTGTAAATTCTGTGAGACACTTATGCTGAAATATATCGGTAACAAAAACCTACTTAGATTCGATTAAGATTTACACTTATAAATATTTTAGTAAAGTACCAACATTTTTGTCTTTATCTTTTTTCCATCTATTTTAATTTAGGAACAATAAATTGAGTTTTCATAGAAATTAAAAATGATAACGAATGTTTTTGAGCTTGTAAGTAGCAAAACCTTTGAAAGCCAACGGCATGATTAACCTCCTCCGCAATGCTCCCAGACTAAGTTCATGTTTACATTCAAATGAAAATCCTTCTTCTTTTATTTTAGTTATTGCCGCGTTTGTCAGCTGGAAACTGGGGTGCAGGTTCTCCCTGAGTGGATCGCTCAGTTCATTCCTGAGGCGGCAGTTCGGTCGCATCTTCTTTCCCTGCCTGCTCTGGCCAGCCTAATGGCCGGGATTCATTTCCTGAGAATAGCCCAGCAGTCCCAATGCTCACAGACGAACCCAGTACAGCGACCGGTCTCCCCGGAAACCACGGTCTATTCTCTGCTCCACTCACATATCGGTGTGGTGACCCAATTGCAGCGTCGTCTCTCCCGCTCTCTGTCGCCCACTTACGCGGCCCCTGCGACCACCACCACCAGCAACAATAGTATCACGTCAACCACCGCCAAGGAAACGACCTCTGGTCCCAATTTGACGGTTCCCTTGGCGGCGCCGCCATTTGCAGCGACTCAGTGTGGCGCCTCAGCCTTTCTATACAGCAGTAACCCTGCTGTTGTTTCGGTCGAGAACAAAGGCTCTTGGTTTAGTGACTGTACTTCCATAAGACCAGACTCATTGGATAGGACGGCAATTGGTGGTGGCATTTGCAAGGTTGCGCCATCGAGCACCACTAGAAAAACCAAGAACAGTAATAATATATTTCTAAGCTATTTAACCATTTCTAAACCAAAGTAGTTTACATTTTCGATTATTTTGAAATACATTACTGATAGGCTTTCAATACTAATACCCTAATTTATTTGCAGGAATGTTACAAATAATAAGATAAGAAAAAGTATGGTATACTAGAGATAATTTAGCTTTTTTTATTTTTTATATCAAGTAAAGCGAACTTTAATTTATTTTGTACAAATGACCCAAATGTTCAGCGTCTATTTTGATATGTTTTTAATTTTTTATGAAATTGGTCCGTTTTATATCCTGAAATCTGTCCTCTGCCTACTGATAAGTAAAACTTATTCAAACTTGGGAGCATAATTGTAATTAAACGAAAAGAGTATTGAATTCTAGTCATAGTTTATTACCCAACAATGTTTGTTATTAAAAACTTTGTCAACGCTCCATCAAGCACAATTATGAACAAACGATTTTACTGTTAGAAGAATCCAGTTAAGGGTAAATTTTAGTTTGTTGTTTTTTTAATTTTAGTTTTATTAACCCATTCCAATCTCCCTGTTAGTTAATTTTAAGAGAGTAAATCAACAACATCATTATCAGTAAAAGTAATAGGTGCAAAGAACTGACAATTTGGGGGAACGAAAGCTCATTGAATTATGAAACTAGGAACTTAATTAATATGAAGTTTCCCGTTTTTAAAGACACATTATTTTATGGATCCTTTAAATATTTTAAAGTGTTTTTTTTTGTTTCCAAGGTACAGATCAATTAAATTGGCTAACGATTGGAGATTAGGTTTTAAGTTTTGAAACTACACATATTAGGCTGGTAGAGTATCCAAATCTTTTACCCAGAACTTTAAAATAATTATTATTAAACGGAATGATCAGTTTGTATAATTAACCTAACTGCAAAATTGTCCATTTTAAAACTATTATTTGGTATTACATACCGTAGATAACTATAAAATGTATATCAAATTTCTGTTTAGTTGGTCAATATTTTCCTTATTATTAAGGAAATTTTACTTTCAAGTTCTTTTGAAAAAGTTTGATTGTAGAGGTCCTAAATTGCTAAACTCAATTAATTGGATCAGGTAATTTATTTTTAAAGTCAGTTTTCTTTAATGAGAATGCTTTGAAACCAGTTTTCAAATATTATCATTGAATCTGTTTAATTTTGTGATTGTTTTCATAGTTTGCTACGTTGCTAAGTTAGACTCTTCTGCATAACTTACTCAAGTGCTCAATCTTATGTATGTAGTTTCATTGCCCAAATACTTTCATAGTACGACGTCTTCTTCAACTGTCTTTTTATATCTCGTCTACCTACCAAGATATCAGTTGTTACGTCTATCAAGAGTGATTATATTACAAATGTATCATAGTTTCCTATTTAAAATTGACTAATCTCAAAGAAGATACTCAAGATGTGTCATTGTTTTAAAATGCCTTACTCTAAATATTAGACCATAAACTCAATTTTATTCATAATATTATACTACTTATAGTTGGATAGTAATAAAAAAAGTAAATTTATTTTAGCAATGTGGTTTTTAAAAAGTGTTTAATATAGTTTATTACTATAAATAGCAAGACATTTTTGAGCTCGGAATGCGATATCCTGGCAATTGTCTTACAAATATATGTCTATAAATGAGAAATTATGATGAGAATAAATTATTTAAATTTTCATAATTATTTTTTGGAAATTCAGCTTTGTGTTAATTTTGTGCTGATAGCTTGGTAAGTGAATTGGGATTTATGAGCAGTTTGCATTATACCATATAACTGTCTTTATTTACTTTATCAGTTTCTTCTTCATGCTAGTTTGTATTATTTTATTAGAATCTATTCTTAAACCGCATAATATGTATATAAAATAAGTTAGAGGTCTATACTTTTACTATACACATAAATATACCTATAAGTTATTGCCTACTATTTGTTTGATGAAATTTTATCGTAAAGTTAATGTGCATAATAACAAAGATACTTAATTGGGGAGTATATTATTTATAGCTGTCTATTGTTCGGATATTGGCTACCAAAAATGCTAGATCTATTGTTCATTGGATTCTTATAATTAAAAAAAACACAAACACAACTGCTATCATATTGTTGGGAAAACGAAACGTCATTTATAGACAAGAAAGTAAAGGAATACTTTCCTCCTGTCACCACATCATACTAGATTCATTTCATACAGCGCTTGTAAATCTCTAAATAATTTCTCATGCTTAGAATGAATATTCTCTAAAATTGTAGAAGCCTTTATTGAAAAATATCTACCCTATTTTTAATTATTATGTTTTTCCACCAATATATTTCCTTTTTTCATGACCTGCACTGATATATTTATTCTGCAGGATTACCTAAAAATGACTGTAAATATTTGTTTGTTATAAAAATCTACTTAAAAACAAGTGATAGAAGCGACGTATTATTCCACTTTCCTACTATTTATTTTTCAAAATGATTTTTATTAAACACTCTGTTTTACCAACTTTTTAAATTAGACATTTTCCATTGACGTACTATATTTAGTACATCCCTGATTTTGTATATTATGTTTTTTTTAGTAATATACAGTTTCGTTCTGACGAAATTACCTAATATTAAAAACTACCAACAATAAATTGTGTTCTGATGTATTTGTATTTTTTTTATCATTATTTAAAATGTTCTTTCTTGTAAAACTTGATTTTAATTGTTTTACAAATGTCTAATTTCAGTATGACATGATCCATATTATTTTCGACATGTTTTTCGAAAGATATAACTTAAAAACAAATATACAATCCTTGAAAATTCAATTTTATATTAAAATTTTTAAATCGCTTTTGATTAAATTACTTTAAAACTATTTGCCTACTCCAGCCCTGGTAAAATATATTTGTATAACTCTTGGCAGTATATTAGATATTAACTAAAGCAAAGATATTTATCTTTGCATTAGTTAATATCTAATATACATATTTAAGTTAATTGATTGGTATTATTTAATTAAAACACTTTTTCACTGATATTATGTATAATCCATACAAAATGTTGTGATACTAAAGGCATAACAGTTTCTATATTTAACGAATATTTCACAAATATGTAGTAGGTAGGTATATAATTATATAAGATGTGTTTTTTAAAGTACCTATATTTTCGTAGCTTACTCCAGATAGTGACTGGTATCACTCGGAGATATAGAATGCAAATATTAAATTGTATTTACTCGTAATCTTCTGGTCTAATATTGTGTTTAAAAAATACAGTATCTTTAATATGACTTTTACTGTCTTATATTAATTGGGTAAAAAATATTTTGTATTAAAATATTCTTTGATCTACCTACGAATCTACTGACATTTCAATAAATATCTATGTTTTATTTAGAAATAAACAAACAAACAAATTAGCGTATTAAAATGTGGAATCGATTAGATAGGTGTGCAAAATATTACTACATGGCGATTTAATTTTTTTAAAGTTTAGGTCAGCACAGGTTTCTGCATCTGCTACAGGTACCACGTAACCCTGTACTATCTGCAGCGGGTTGGGTGATCGGCGACTAAACCGGTTCCCCCACCAGATCTCTGGTGAGGAGGGAGGTTAGCAACCCCACAGGATTTAAAGCAAACCTGTTTTAAGGGCGTATGAACTCCACTGTGAACCAATGGCCAGCTAGCTAGAGGTGATGTAGAAGGTAATGGCAAACCAATACTGCTTTCCTGTTACAACACCCACATTAGACGCAGCACCATACTCGATGCCTGCAGCAAAACAGGAGCCGACTGTGACTCTGGTCACGAACTTGTTGCAGCAAAACTCCAGTAGACAAAGAATAAGAAACCAATCTTGCTAAACTGACTGACCGAAATATCTGTACCCAATTTGAAAATGAAACAAACCAAGCATTTACAATGGATTAGCAGGAAACCAAAGTCCCTAATGAAATCTGGCAGAGCTATGCTTCAACTATTAAAAAGTTGCCACTAAGATCTTAGTACAAGCTAAAAGACCAATAAGGGCAGATACTTGGATTAGTGTAGTAAACTTCAAATTCATTCAAGAAAGAAGAGATGCCCGCAAACACGAACAAAATGAGAAAATCAAAGAATTGAACAAGAAGATAAAGAAAAGTCTCAGGAAGGGCAAGAAAGCCTGACTGGAACAGGAATGTGCTATGATTGATGAAATTGACAGACTACATAAAAGGAAAGCCATGTTTAGAAAAATTGCCTCTAAAGAAAACTGACTTCAAGAGAAAACAAAGTGCTATCAACAAGAAAGATGGTGACACACTCACTGAACTATTAAAAGTTTTAAAACGATGGAAAAAGTATGGTACAGAGCTTTTCTTTAAAAAAAACAGCAGAAGACTCTTACCACATTACAATCCCAGTCACCACAGAAAAAGAACCGGCTCCTCTGCTCTTAGAAGTTCAAATTGCCATCGAGAAACTCAAAAATAACAAATCAGTAGAACTGGACGGTATTCCAGCAGAACTCATCAAATGTTCGGGTGATTTCGCAACTACAACGCTTCACAATGCAGATCTGGAATAGAGAACAATGGCCCAAAAGCTTGGAAAGAAGATGAATTTGTTTGTGCTCCATAAAGCAAGTAATCCGAAAGACTGGTAATTACCGCACGCCAGCAAAGTTTTGTTAAATATTCTGCTTGACCGCATGACAGGAAAATTGTCAGAGAACTCGCAGATGAACAAACTGGTTTCCGAGCTGGAAGGGCACCTCAAACATGCTGGCAATTCTGCAATCTGTGATTAAAAAGATAAATGACCTGTCAAATGGAGCCTTCATTGACTATTAGCAAAGCATTTGATAGCGTTAGCCAGAATCGACTCTGGCAAATCTTATCAGTGTTTGTGTTCCCAACTCATATTATCTATTTGGTAAAGGCACTCTATCATAACCAAACCGCAAAGATTAGGTGGAATAATAATCACTCAAGTGTTTCCTGTCGACAAAGGGGTACATCAGAGATGTATCTTATCACCTCACCTTTTTAGTATGTTAACTGAACAGCTTATGAGAGAAGAAAAAATTGAGGAGTTTGGGATTAAGATCGGTAGAAAGCAACTCAACAATGCTAGGTATGCCAACGATATAGCTTTGGTTGCAAGAAATCAGAAAGAAATAAAACACATGATTGATCAAGTAAATAATGCTGGAAAGAGGTACCTCCTGAAATTGAATGCAAAAATGACCAAAGTTATGCGAATTAGAACAGAGCTATCAATAAATGGAAGAACACGAAGAATGATGGACGCTGCCTAATGGATGTGAGACCGAGAATTGTTATGGCGAAAACAAAATGTGTGAAATGACCTGCAATTGGAAGGACTGATCACTGCTAATTCAGTGTTGGTGAAAGTCCTGATCTGGCCAATCATTTCCTATGGTGCAGAAGGATGAACCTTAAATTTGAAGGCTTATCAATGCAGCAGAGATGTGGATTTGGAGAAGGCTTCAAAGAATCAGCTACAAAAAGCACAGAACAAATGATAGCATCTTTGAAGAGCTAAGACACATCCGAAAAAGGAAACTATCCTTCTATGGACACGAATGTAGAGGAGGGGGTT
>JAUYWI010104206.1:0-11319 GCA_034780595.1 Parotoplana pacifica | reverse complement strand
GGGCAAACTCGATCAGTGTACCTGTCTTTTGCTCCATAAGATATATATGTACAAAATTAAATATTTATATTATGTTTTTTTTTTTGTAAAATTACCGAAATTGTACTTATATTGTATGTTTATATCTTTAAATAAACTTATTATATTATTATTATTAATAGTTCTAGAACGAAGTAAAAAACTTGAAATTTGTGTATTAGGAAATACATTTTAATTTGAAAATATGGACATTCACAATTTCTTATCTACTGTAAAGTAGAAGATGAATATCAATACATTTTATTACTTAAATATTTGTATCCGTTCTATACATGATGTGGGTACAATAAATAGTAAAGTCACTACGGGATTGGATTTAATAAGGAAAACTGGCAAAACGTCTCCATTTATCTTTTTGAAATTTAGATAATAAAATTGACCTATTTTGAAAATGAACTGCATTATTGAAGACAATATTGTCTAATACCTAATACCACTGCTTACGAAAAAAAAACTCTTGATGGATAACTTAAGAAACATTTAGCCAATATTCAGTTTTCTCTTGTAAATGAACCCGAATCAATATTAGATTGATTTTTGTGACTTGCACTAACAGGATTCTACTCTATAAACTCGAAAATCATTCAAGCATTTGCCCAGCCAATCAGAATCAAGCTATTTATATTCTGTATTTCAAAAGCATAAAGATTAAACAGAAGGTTAACTTCTTTCAACGTTTATTGATGGAAAAGGCATATCTTAGAGATCACAGAAGCCGTCCTATAACTAGAAGCCGTCATGGAACCAAAAGCCGTCCTGGAACTAGAAGTTGTGGAACCAGAAGCCGTCATGATGCTTGAAGCAGTCCTGGAACCAGAACCACAGTATGGTGTTGGTATGTTCGTAAGGGCCGAATACCTGAATAAAGCTTACATTGGTGTTGTCATCGAACACGAACAGGAGAATGAATATTTGATCAATTTCATCGAAGAGCCTGATATTAAAGCAAGCATCAAAACATACAGATGGCCTACATGAACAGATAATCTGTGGGTCTCAGCCAATAACTTACTCCTGAAATTGACTGAACCATAGGGAACAGTGGTAGATTCTTTATCATCACAAACCAAGAGCAGGCACGGATTGGTGATAAATTGCTGCAAATAAATTGACTTTCATTATTTGTTTCTTACGTTATCCATATAGTTTTGAACTACATATATTTACAATTATGAACTTATGTATATTGCAAAGTTTATCTTATGAACAATTTAACACAGAACTGATGTATATTCTAGCTGTCCTTAAAATACAACTTCAAGTAATGTTCTCTTCAAAGGACCTAATTTAATATTCATTTTTTATACATAATATTAATACAGCCTCTTTTTAAAGTGATATAGTTTTAATACTAAAATCAGCATGTATAGTTTTAATAGTTTGAAGTGTAGCCTACACGTACTCAAATAATCAAGCTCCTAATAGAATACAACGCGTTAGTCTTTGTATAATGATATCTAAAATATTTCTATATTATGTTCGTATATTACGTTATCCGGCGTATTTTATACCAGCTGTAATATCTTACATGGTTTTAATATTAATTGATATTATTCTATTAACATATGTATGTACTATGTAATATTAAACTGTTTAATATTTATAAAATTACTGTTTCTACAACCAAATTCATTATTCCTATTACCTGTCTTCATCTGTCTTTATAGTAATTTAATGAGTTAATATTAAAAAAATCAATTTAAGGTGTTGATATAATGAAAATTATTCGAATATTTTTGGAAACACTGTTTTATCAAATAGTAATGCTTACCAATATATATACATTTCAATAAAATTTGCTTAAATTATTGGGAATGACATTTTGCTTCTAAAATGTTTATTATGTTATCCAAAACGGTCCATTTAGATAATTCTCTTCTTCGTCTGTCATTTATACTTACCATTGCATTTTGGTATTAATTTAAATAGAACTTTCCAAAGATGTGTAAAAAAAATTACACTTCCATTTTGAAAGAATTATAGTATTTGAAACGAAGTATAATTTAATAATTTAAAGATGAACCTATATTTGTTAATAAATGAAATTAAGAAATGATTATCTGTCTTTTAATTTCAAGATATTCATCTAGTGTGGTTTATATTTTCTGAAACAGGAATAACCACTGGATTCAAAATGTTGACATAAAATTCAATTCCCATTTTCTGGCACTTGGGTTATTGAAATGAATAAGGGTGGTCAATTATTATGGATGAGTAAAATGATAATTCTTGCAGCAATATACAGACACTATAATTAGAAAATCATAAACCCTTAATAATAAAAAGTATTGCGACATTATACATTTTTGAAAAATATGGAAAGTTCATGAAAAAATGAAATATTAAAAGCGAAATTTTGAGGACATATATCTTTTTCCTTATTTTTTTGTAGTTGGGCTGTTTTCTGGAGTCTTGCCCATATTATATATACATATTTTGTAAACGGCTGTTTCTTGATATATATCAAGAAACAGCCGTGCACAAAATATGTTGTCAATCAACTCCTGCATTATTGTAAAAGTGTGTACAATGAGGTCCTAGGCCCATAATTTTTTTCTAGTTCTTTCATATTTTTTGCATTGCTTCTTCAAACGAGTTATATAAGATTTCTTTGAGTAAACAAGTCTCAAAAGTTTGAACTAGGATTGTACATCGGATTCTCAAATGTTTTTGAATTTAATTGAATCACGCGCTACTAAAAGAAAGAATGGATATTCAACGTAGATTTTCAAAATCTATCCTTATAATTAAAACAAATTTAGATCGAATTTTGTAACTCAGTATTCCTTCAATAAAGCTTTAACCCCTATCTGTAATGTTTGATTCTATGCATGAACGGTAGTGTTGGTATACTCTACCATTACAGTCCATACCTGTAAAACAGCAGCATGTAAAGCAGAAAACGGAGTTACAAAATTTGATGTTTCTATATTTTTAATTGAAAGGGTAGATTTTGAACACTATCCATCCTTTCTTTTAATAGTGCGTGATTTAATTAAATTAAAAATTATTTGAATTCCCATGCAAGGTTTGAACTGTAACTATATTTTTAAGAAAAAATATCGATATCAATTGATGACGGTATCAGGTCCAAAATTCAAATTTGATTTGTAGGTCACTAGACATTCAGTACAAATCCATAAATGCTATAAAAAATATTGCTGTGATTATCACGTGTTTTTGGTGAAAAGTCGATATTTTTTACCTAAAATAACTGTAATGGCCATTTTTGGGGAAATTCGATATTTTTGGTCTAAATCACTTGAAGCATTTATAGATTTGTATTACTGAGTGCCTATTAGTGACTTCACATCAAATTGGAAGAAAATCAGACCAACTTTAAGTTTTGGCTCTAAAATCCATACTAAACATTCTAACTTGCACAAATTTCCTAGATTTAGAACTAAAAAAACATTAGAAATAATGTTTTAAAAAATTGGCAACTATATTTTGAATTTTTGCTGGCACACCATAAACGGGCAGGTCCATAGAAATTGTTTTTTTAGTGAGTTTCATAGCAATTAAATGGCTTTAAATGATTTTAAATGGCTTAATATTAGTTTTAGTCATTTCTAGTGTTTTTTCACTATCATTTTAGTAACTAGAATTAAATTCCAGAAAGATGTAGGTACTGGACAGCTTCAGTACGCACATCAGTGGATCTCAATTTTTGACTTTGGATATATCTATGACTTTTTACTTACTAAATTTGTAAACAAATTTCAATCAAGATTACTTAATTTATTAGCAAATTAAATTTCACTTTTTTCTTATATACATACACATACATACTTAGTAATTTCATTTACTTAATTTTTGACACGAAACCAGTATAAACCTTTTTGGATCATTCGATTTTTTCATGTCATTTTTACCAAATGAAAAGCATTTTGCTAGGGCACAATTGAGTGAATTCTCAGACAAAACTGTCCCTTATAATCTTTTTATACCAAAAACAAATGAAGTTTACAAAAAATGGCTCACAAGTTGCACCCCGGGTAACAAAAATAAATATTAAAAAAAACTCGTAATCTTGATGAATGATATGCTCGGAATATACAAAGAGTGTTTCATTATTCCTTGCCACTACATCAGTTTCTGTTAAATAAAGAGCCAGATATATAAAAATATATTTAAGGAGATATATAAATGTCATTTCGATAGATTAAACAAGAGCACATAGTTCTTACAAGTATTACAGTAATTGTTCAATATATCACATTGTCGACATCTTTTAAGAAATTTTGTGATACATATAGCGGCAAGGAAAAGTGAAACATGTACGCCAAAATATTATCCAATTTCAGAATTATTAGACACCACAATAGATTTTTATGTAAAAAGCACATTTTGTTCAAAAACACCCTTTTTTCAGAGGAGGGTTCACATGACTTGGGGGGCAGACCACAAAAATTCAGATCTTTATCTTCTACATATCTTGGATCCAAATTTCATCCAAATTGATACGTTTTCGATGAAAATTCCAGTATTCGCTAGGGGTAGAACTACCCCACCCCTCATTACTGACGAGACCTTAATGGGGTTCATGGAAAATTATGCTTGCATCAATTCTTTTATTGTTATTGTACAAACCCATCTCCAAATTATATGTTGTCGCCGTAAAATGTAAAGTTCTTTTCACTAAATATTTCGTATTATCAGTATAAAAAAAATTGTGATTCTTTTGCATCAATTGGTATATTAAAATTCTTAATTTTATATGTCACTAGTATGTATAAAAGTGTAGAAATTATGGGCTAGACATCAAAAATCAATGTGAATTTTGTATCACATATATGTAGATAACAAATTTGATTCTTTAGTGTCAGACCGCACATGGCTCTATTTGAAATATTATTAAAAACTCTGCTTCAAAAGTTCAGTAGTAAATTATTCAAAGGATGCTTCATTTATTGGTAAATCAATATGTTTTAGGTATCTGTTGCAGCAGACAATTTTCCAATGAACACTTTCGAGATTTTTTGAGAATATTGTCAAAATTACCTACCTAGCTCTATACCTGCTGTAGAACATTTTTATTATTGTCATTTTGTATAAATATCGGTGATATATAACACATATTCAGGTTATTTAATTTACTAAAATTAGAAGCTCTCCAAATGGCCCATTTGACAATTTACTTATATAATACTTGTATAGGTTAGAACAGAAAGCGACGTCTTAAGTTACACGGGTCTTGCATTTGGGAGCTACAGACCATGTTTATCCAATTGGCCTAAAGTCAGGATCTTAATGTCTGTTGATGCTGCTACGAGTGTAAGTAAATATTTGACGTGGTTGGTCCTACGTTCACTAGAAATACATTTTCGTAACGATAATTAAAGCTTATCAATGCAGCAGAGATGTGGATTTAGAGAAGGCTTCTGAGACTAAGCTACAGAGAGCACAGAACAAATGCTATCATCATTGAAGAGCTAAGAACACACCCTTCTGTTAAGACACTTCGAAAAAGGAAACTATCCTTCTATGGACGCTAATGTAGAGAAAGGGGTTGCAAGCTCACAAGAACAATTCTACAAGGCAAAATGGAAGGCAGACGTCGAAGTGGTAGACCAATATCAGAAAATGGTTTGGATTGACTATGGATTTAGTCAACTCTTCAACAAAGGATCCTAAAGCATTGGGGATCATTTCAAATGGGTCGGCTGAAGCTCAGCAATGAGCATGTTGTCATCGTCATCAATTAAATTATGATTGAATTCGATGTTACTTACAAGTAACTTAAATGTAAAATACTAACTTTACTAAAAATAAAATAAAATAGTTTCCAGTGAACGTAAGGCCAATTTCTTTACTTACTTGTAAAATCAACGGAAGTCAGTATGCTGAATTTAGGTCCATCGGATAAACATAAGAAATGTGATTTTAGATAGGTAAGAATTTAACATTAGGAGGACCATTAGGTGGCCTGTAACTCCCAAACGCAAGACCTGTGCAACTTAAACGGCGATTTCTGTTTTAATCTATACATGTAAAATATAAATAAATTGTCAAAACTTTGGGGCGCGAAACCGTAATTAAACCTATTGGGCTCCCGAACTCTAGGTATGCCACAACCAATTTAGTTTGGTATTCATTTTTTTCATAAATTTTTTATTCATTATTCCATGTATTTAGTTCATTTTTATTATCAGAAGTGTTTTTGATTTAATTATTGATTGTACCTAATATTTTAGATAATAATGAATGTGCTATATTAATCATAATATGGGATATACATATTTCAATACCTAAATTATTTGAAGCAATTATTCATTTAGACCATAGATATTGTATCTTACGTATTTAAAGTAATATACAATATCTATGGTTTAGACTTACATACTCATATGTACAGCTACGTGCAAAATAGTCACCGCATTCGTAACAGTTACTGTGGGAAAAATATATGACCAGCAAAATTAAAATTTTCACACAACCTTCAAGTCGGTCATTGGATAATTGTGTAAAAGTTTTAACTTTGTTGGACGTATACTTTTCTCACAGTGAGTGTTAAAAATAACATTAAAAATATGAAAATCTAAGGTTGCGGAGACACTTTTGAACGGGGTTGTATATACTCTTAAATATTTAATACTTGAAACTATATAACTATATTACACCGTAAATTTTAATTAAGGTTTGTATTTATATTTGCGTATTCGAATTGAGGTATATACAACAATTCGTAAATAAGATATTTTTCGTAGATGATTCAGCTCTGTTTTACGGTATAATACTAAAAGAAAGTTTAAATAAATATACGTACTTAGATTATACTTATATGCATACCAAATAACTGTTGCTAGGGATATAATGCTAACATTTGCATACTTAAATTTTCTAAACTAATAAATAAACATATACATTATTGAATGAATATTATTTTATGAAGAAATTATGTTGCTTAGAAATGTTATATGCTATTTTGCTACATTTGATGTTCACAAACGAGTACTATTTGTATGGGATTCTTAATTTGTACTAATTCTGAGCGTAGTTGGTACCTAGTCTAAAATTTATAAAGCAATTTTGTTTAAAATCAGACATGCAAAATTAGTGTTAGTAGAAATATGTATCAGGTACCTACCTTGTCTAAGGATATTTTGACTATGTTTTGCATTTCGGCACCAATTACAGCAAATTTCATAATTGTACCAAAGTTTAGGTTTGCAGCAGTAAAGGCTTCATTGAAAATTGTTTTAACATCTAAATAGTCGGTCTTCAGTGGATTAGATTTCTTATTTTTAATGTATTCGTCATCGTAATCGTCTCCACTGCCATAGTCTGAGAAAAGGGGATGTTCACCAAATATAACTTTTTCGTATTCATTTGACACACCATGAGGAGTCAGTGGTGTTGTATAAGAGGCACCTTCTGGTTCTGGCCGAGCTCCGACTGCCAATGTTTTGGGAGGTGACACTTTTCGATGGGTTGTTGTAGTGGGAAGTTGACGTCGATTGCTTGGTACTTTAGAATTGACATTATTGTTATTGGGCACATTCAAATTTTCTTCTAATGTTTCGTTCAATGTACTGGGAGAATAACGTCTTCTGTTTCCGCGGTGTCGACGTCGACGGGGACGTTGAGGACGGTTTGAATACTGTTGGTCGGATGATCTTCGATATTCGCGTACACTGGCCCCACTTTCGCTTTCTGTAGAAAAACTGTGACTTGCGGATAAATTTCCTTTACGACCACCACGAAAGGATGTTGAATATTCGTGCAATCGAGCGGCAGCCAAAACACATTCTTCAAGAAAGGATCGTTGGCTTGCAGAAAATGTTGAGGCATCATTGGTTTGCGATGGAGATATTTTATTATTTGTAGGATGGTTTTTAGTAAAAGTTTTCTGTTTGTTGACCTCGGGGTGATTTTGCACAGATACACTGTCCGAATCATTTGGAGTTTGATTTTGGAGGTCAACTGTTTTACGATTTCGTGTGCTTCTTCTTCGTTTAGATTTTTTTGAATAATTGTGTTGAGAGGGTGGGTGTGAATAATCTTGTCCACAAGAAGAATGAGCTGAATCATTATAATAAGAGGAATGCTGATAGTGTGAACTGGAAAAAGAGTCCTCATCAGTTGAATGAAGACTTTGTGTGGTTTCATAAAACCGCCCATGATGCCTGCTTTGTAGGTTTTTATTTTTTATTTTTGTTTCTTGATTAGTAGCTGCAGAGTGTGGGAAATCAACAGTTTGAACGCTTTCGAAATTGTCTCGTTTAGAATAATTTCTCTGGTTATTGAAATTGAAATTACCTGATGTACGACTTGGTCGAAACTCACGCCTATATTTGTAATTAATGTTATTTTCCGAACTGCAAGGACTGATGTTATCATTGTTGAAACATTTGGCACTTGAATTTTGTTTAGTAGTTTGACTGGAAAGCTGTTTAGGATTAAAACGTTTATTTTGTCTCTTGTCAAATGGTTCAAAAGTTGTTGAATTATTAATAATTATATTATTATTATAACGATTTGGTTTGTCTTGATTACCCGAATAATCTGGAGATGGAAGAAAAGAGGACTTCTTTGTTTCAAGAGCCGTGACACCTATTTCTGAATTGATAGAACCACCAGTAGCTCCACGGTGTCGCTCAGCTAGGATTGTTGTAGGGCCGGCCTAATGAGTGACGAAAATAATTAGGACTCATATTAGTGAGTAACTGTCACCAAAAGCAATAGCTAATAACATTTTTGTTCTAGAACAGTCATTTAACAAATATTTATGAAGATATATTTTGACTGTTCAAGAAATACCATTTTATATAGACAATAGAACAGCAGAATTTGTAAAAATTAGCATACTAAAATTTATTTTTAACGGAATTTATGTTAAATTGCCCTGAAATTGAATTAAAACACTTCAAATTCTGCTAATTTCTATTTACTCAAAATATAAAGAACCTAAAAAGCAGTAGCATTGAATTCAAACTCTATATATGTATAAGTATATATAACTAACTACCTAAATGTTTTTACAAAGCATTTAGCACACCCATTAAAAATGCCAACTGAAGTATATAATAAAATAAGATTTGCAAGCACTTAAAATAGGAACACTACAATGTTAAAACAAATTATTTTGTTTTAGCAGATAAATATAACCTATAGGTATATAACAACCTTTGCTAGATTTTTATTTATCTATTGTCTCCAAAATAGAATTTATAATCCAAACCATTTTCACGGCAGTAATATGTACTTTCAAAATTCTTATAGTGATAATCCTATTTATACCAACATCAATTGCTACACAATACAAAAATATTTTAGATAATGACTAACTGAATAATAAAAATTTGTTTAAGAACTAGTGTAATTTTTTGAATCTGCACGTCTTCTGGTTTTCTAAAGGATACAAATAATTATGTATCTTGGATTAAAAAATATTTTGTCAAACCCAATTGGTGTAATTATTATCACTTACATTGGTGGCTTTCTTTTCTGCATCTTCCACACTTTGGTTAACCATCGTAAGGGCTTCTTGTGTAGTATCAAATTCGGTTTGAAATTGCTGCAAGCGTTTCTGGAGTTCTGCTAATTCTTCTTCTTTCTTTGTAATTTGTTCCTCCTTATCCTTTAATGTTTGTTCCAATTGATCAGCTCTATAAAATCATTAAAAAATGTATATACAGTTAGGTATTATTATTAATTTCAAAGTAATAACAAAGCCATTTTAATAAAAGTGACATGATTTCTTTACAGATGTTTGATGACTAACATGTGGTAAGGAAATATCCTACCTTTTTATAATAATTAACAGATGATTTAAAGGTAAATTTTTACATATTTAATTGGATACACTAAAGAGCTAAGCATCTCTAATAAACTGCGCAATTCAGGAATAGATATGTAGGTATTGATCGTATAATCTTGGCATAAATGTCAGAAAAGCATCGACTTATGTAGGTTATTAATAATTTTTGTGTTAATATGCTTCACTATATTCAACATACTTCCCTACCAAAACACATAGTTAAAAATATTCATTTAAAGCTGCATATTTGTAGGAAAAACTATAAATTTTAAAAAATACAGAAATATAAAAAACAGCAGAAAATACTCATCTTTTGCAATTTTTTGTTCATACATTTCTAAATTTATTGTAAATAAAATTGTGCAAAGAATTCAGTAACTTATTTTAAAAATTGAAGAAATAAATATCTATTGGTTTAATATCACTGAGTACAGATTTAGAATGTGTAGGTGTGATTTTTATTACAATAAAAAATATATCCATGATTTTATGGTAGAATGACCTAAAGTTATTTAGTTTTAATGAGAAGGCTTTTATTTATCCCTAGTATCTTATATTATCCAACGTAATCTCGTACTATAAATACAATTACTCTATGAAAGACTGTGTTTGTAAATTTGAATTTTTAATGAATGCGCCAATTTATCAGATAAAGGCGTTTCTATTTTAGTTCTCACTCCAAGAATTTATTAAAACTAGGTCTATTTGTGCCGAGTTAGCTTATTTAACGAAATTTAAAATGAAATGCAATATAGTAAAATATGTAGTAATCTACTGAGATATTTGCTTTTCTTTCTTGTGTAGGCACATTTGTCAGAAAAAAAGAGCTTCATGTATTTTTTTGATAAAAGGAAAAACTCATGTCTTAAACTAAACATTTTTCTCTATCAATATGAGATTTTTAAAAATTATTTATTAATCCTATACATACTAAAAAAATAATATAAAAATTTCTTTGAAAATTAGGTTCAGAATATCGCTTGACAATAATGAAATATCGATAATTTCGTTTTTTCATTTTGCACTAAAATGAATTATATTTTTTATACCAATGTGCTTTATAAAACGTTTAATCCATCATTTCTACATCTAATAAAACAATGAATATCAAATTACTTACATACCTAAAAATATAAGGTCCAATTTCTTATAATTGAAGAAGCCAAACATTCAAATAACCTACCCTAAAAAGAGTTCGTTTTTTGACAACAGAGACAAATTTCGTTTAATAAATCTGTGTTTTCTGCGATATAATAATTAATTGAGTATTTGCTATTTTAGACTTTCTCTGATGTACATTGTGGAAATTCCGGTGAATTTTCATGTCTATTTATTATCTCTGATATAATTCCGGGAATTTCCAACATTACTGTAGTAAGCGTGTAGCTAGCTTGTCAAACAGAATGGCTAAATTAGAGAAGCAAAACATCAATTTTTATGCAAAGTGTTGGCACTAAACAATTATTCTGGCGTAAAAATACAGGAGCTACTTGAGAATGTGGAAGAAGACTGTACAG
>JAUYWI010104195.1:0-11319 GCA_034780595.1 Parotoplana pacifica | reverse complement strand
CAATTTCCTGATCCCTGTTTTAACCCCTGCTAACAGGAAGAATTTTATCACTCGTCTGCTGCATACATGACCATATTGCAATCTGTTATTATAATCCTCTCATATTTTTTTTTTATACTCTGTAACATTGTGCGTTTGACACTTTGATGAAAATAAAGCTTATTATTTTTTTTTTTACTGTAAATATACAGTATACAGCCTTGTATATTTAAATAAATAAACACATTTGCGTAGTTATCCAAGTGACATTTTTTGGAAACCGCAAATACGCACTTTTTTGTTACAGCCTATTTACATAACAAATTTCGGATAACTGCTCTAAAACCACTTTTCAAAATTTCAAGATGTGATTCACCAGATATAGAGATAAGGTTAAACTAATCATACGCGACTATGGTTCTTCCAACGATATCTAAGGGGGACTAATAAACATCAGATTTTTTTAAATTAAGACGAACAATTGGCATGTTAGTCTATTTTTGGATATTGCACTTGTCACGCTTATATGTACATATTTCAGGGACATATTACATCATGTCCGTTGCAATTACCTATAAAATATCGGATAGTTTGTAAAAATAATTGCATTTACCTCAAAAATACACCAAATAATAAGTTAATGTGAAAAAAGTAGGCATGCTTTTCTCATATGGCCTTAACTGCGTTTTAAGGACAACCTATATAATACTTATCTTTTGATATTTTCAGTAAAAACAAATAAGGGACTGCTTTTAGTGTGCTGCCTCATGGTTTTAATGCAAATTGAATTTGAAAACTATCCATTATAGGCATGTAAAAAAATGCTATTTACATATTACTCTATCGGACTCAAAATAATAAACTGTCACTCCTGTTATATGAACATGGTCATATAATAGGGACTTTACGTAGGATGTTTATCAATAAAACAAAAGATAAAGACAATATAACATTTTATTAACAATACTTGAAGTTAATACAGTATAAGTACTGTCATTTATTAGATACTGGTGAAGTAACATAATTTCACAATACCCCGAAAATTACCGGTTCTATTTCTAACGAAAAATGACTGACTGTATATTATTATCATAAATTATTTATCGAAAACTTAAGTTATTCAGAAAACTTTATAACGGTGATTTTCTTGGTAGTACACTATAGATACGCTATTCAGTAAAGTTTATTCACATAATTGAATCAGATTAGCTAGTTCTGTATTTCAAACATTTCTGAAGTAAAGACAAAATATACATACATACGTGCTAAGAAATGTAATCTTCAAATTAATTTTCAAACAAATTTCATACTTTTAATATTCCCAAACAATTTACTAACTATGAAATAGAATAAATAATCAAGCATAATAATAAGCAAATAAGCCGATGAATAGTGTTTGTAAGTATATTTTTTGAAAAATATAAAATAAACAGGGTAGATATATACACTGATTGGATTATGCTGTTTTATATACAATAGTATGTACAATGTATTATATACAATATACATTTTGTACATAATTTACAAATTAAAAATCATATACTGTTGATAAAATGCACCAACTTTTTGTCCAAATGATAACAAAAGTTTACCAAATTACTACCAGATAGAAAAAATATTCAAGCCAATGACAATTGACTGTTAGCTCCTTGCTTAATTTGGACAACCTAGGATCACATAACAACTATAGCCAGGGACATCAGTATTGCATAGCTACGACTATAAATACATCCTAATCTATGATTTATTTGATATCGACAAAAAATTAGTTACCATATACACGTTCAATTGTTTCTAGAGACACCAATATTATAATCATCAACAATTTTATCTAAAAGTTCAGCTCCAAAATTATTTAATTTGTAATCCTTAAATAATTGAAATCATTTTTGTGTGTTAGCTCTTACTAGATATTTTAAATATAGTATGATTCGCATAGCCTAGGAGACATTAAAAAAAACACAAAATATCCTTATTTTCTGAAATTGACTAATAGTGATCTCATTTATACATATGTATTTACTTATGAGACATTTTTATTGACGACCAGAAAATAATTGTTTTATAGAGTGTACTAGATTTAGATATACTTATGTAAAAGGATTTTTGGTAATTTTCAAAATGTCTCACTTTTATACTGGGTGAGCCATAACTACCCATCAGTTCAAAAATTAAAATATTTTTATTAGAATTATTATTTAGAATTCCCAAATGGGACTGATATTGTAATATTTTACAATATAAGGTTGTTCCATATTTCTATTTTATATAATTTCTATTTAAATTCATTTATTAAATACATTTAAAATATTATTTTGTTTGAATTGACGGGAAATTAGGGCCCATATTGTAGATGGATATCCCATATAGGCCAATCATACTACATATTTATCTATACACCAAAACAATATACATAAAACTAATGGTTCATTTACACCTGGTTCTAGTTACCTGATTTCAAATTTGAATATATATATTTGAAAAAAATATAAACTGATTATCATAGACATTTAATAGTAGTAGGATTAATGTAATAAATGGAAAAATTGTGGTTAGTGTATTAGTTCAGGAGCCCAGACCCATTTTAATCAACCCATCGCCCGGAAAGCGTT
The DNA here is from genome assembly GCA_034780595.1 of Parotoplana pacifica. Lineage (NCBI taxonomy): Eukaryota > Metazoa > Platyhelminthes > Proseriata > Otoplanidae > Parotoplana > Parotoplana pacifica. The sequence continues at coordinate 8,728 of JAUYWI010104195.1, read as the reverse complement.
GATGTTTTTTTAAAGTTTGGTTATGATAGGCATGTTGGTGGCATGACGTGCCATAAGCACTTTTATTATTGGCATAATGTTAAAATCTTATTTTGTAATTTTCCTATTGGCCTATAAGCATTTTTTTAAAATGGTGTGGTCCTCCTACGTTCACGGGATTTTCATAAAACAATAATGTTACTTTTTTGTCAAAATTATATGCATATATGTATAGGGTTTAATTCTTTTGAAGATAAAAACATTCCCGTGAACGTTGGACTAAAATGCTTATAATATCAATAGAAGGCAATTCACCGTAAATTAAAGACCAATTGGTTGGACGAGTAAATTACGAGATCGGAATTTAACATTATGCCACTTTTAATATGTAATAAAAGTTCTTGTGTCGCAGATAAATTCCTTGTTGCTATGCATTTTTGATATCCCAGGTATGTAGCTAAGTTAGTAGTAAGTAGATAAAAGTCATGTAATTAAGGTTAAATATAATAAATAGTCAAATTATGTTACTATGAAAAATCAGCATCCTAGCAACAAATAAAATCAATGTTATATCGGGAAAAATTTGGAAAAATTCCATTCTATGTAATGTTAACGTTCCTAAGAACACTAGTTTAGTGAAAAGATTAAATGAAAGACTATGGGAATTATTGTTTCATGTAATCGAAATGCGCTTAAAATCACAATTATGTAGGATAAATTTATAAGTAGCACATAGAATATGATAACAAATTCAATTAAAATTAGTAAATGTTTAGACTATAATATTGGTAAAAAAAGAGACAAACAAGAAACAGATACTTTCACTGTATCTCTTAACATGTTTGACAAATTTTGACAAAATTTAGCACACTTCCAATATCTGAGTCTAAACAAAATTAGTATGAAACCATTTTGAGTTTTACTAAGGACTGAAAACGATATGAAGCTAACAGCCGGGTAGTCATTGGCATAGCCATAAATATATCCTAATATCTTTATCCTGATTTTTCTAGTAAATTGCTAGTCAAATTATTCTATTGAATGTCTTTGCTGGTCATTTTTAGACCATACAATTTTTATTCGTACAAATTAAACATTACATACTGAAAGTTATAAAGATAGACTTTATATAGGCTAAATTAGATCAGAGCACTCTAAGATGCGACAAAAGTCTATTTTACAACCAAACAACAACAAGAGAAAATTACACCCAGCATAATTAAATACCAAATTAATAAAATCACCCTATTACAGAAACCTTTATTATGTTTTTAAGCTGTTGAAGGTAAAACTCATTACATATTCACATTTAAACAATAATATAGATATATGGCCACAATATAACATGATGAAGGGCCATAGTGTAAACTAAAAGTGATCTATTTTTATTTTATATTGTCTAATTTATATAAATCTTAATTAATAAAATAGATTTATTACAAAATAAAATTTTAATGGAATCTTAGTATGAAGAATAAGGTTATTAATTTCACATGTTCGCAAAATGTTGTCTACCTGAATGTGGTCCATGAATACGTTGTCTATTTGTATTCAATCTTGGACCTGGAATAGGATGTAGAAAAGGACATTGGTTGCCTTTACGACATGATCCATTTATAAAAAATGAACACGGACGTATGTTAGGTGCGCCTGCACCTCTAACACCAGCCATTGGTCTGGGATGACCTCGAAAGTTCATATCGCCAGGATGTCCACCTGGACGCATTTGACCAAAATGTGGTGGTCCATTACGATAGAATTGATGATTCATTGGACGTTGTATTTGCCCACCATTAGGTAAAGCAGGTGGATAATATTGATATAAATCCTTTGGAAATCCAGAAGAAAAATCCTGGAAAATATTTTTAGATATCAATTGATCTTTTAGGGGCTCTAACAATTCTCGTACGCGTTCAACAGTCAAATCATCTGTGTTCAAATTAGGATAGTTCTTTCGAATTAATTCCCACAATTCGGATCGTACTTTATTTTCTCCGGGTTTTTGTTGTGTATCTAGTGAAGGTGTTTCTATTTTATTTGTATCGGCCGTTTTAGTTGGTTCTTCTGAATAGTTGGCAGCTAAAGACATTACTAAATCAGCAATCTGTGGATTCAGTGATACCTAAAAAGATCAAATTAAAAAATATTCATATGATTTTAAGAGATAATTGAAGGCTAATTTTTGAGTAAAATGTTATTGTTGAGAAAGCGAGGTTTTGTTTCTGAGCAGGACACATCAAACTAAGTGATATAAGATAAAATCAATATTTTAAGTGGAAAAGATTTGATAAATTAAATGATGACTGCAAATAAAATCTGTTAATTTTTATTTCTACAATGGACACAATAAAAGTGCAAAAGCAATGCATTTGTCAAATAATATAAAAAAAGAACATTTCCTCGTTTCACTTTAAATCTACACCAAAAATCAACACACATTTTGCACAATTCAAGGAAAAATATCAGACATTTTGCCTCAAAATTGGAAAGACATTTTCGTATGATGACAACGGCGAATCTAATAAAGCAAAACTAATTTAAAAAATTGGTGCAAAAGTGCAGCCTCTACGACTTGATTAAAAAAATAGAAACCAAGTTTGATTTATTCAAATATTTTCCAAAGAATCTGCTGTCTGGCATCAAATTTATACATCTAATAAAGTATCAAATGATCCATTGGTAATTAAAGTTGTTTACATCAAATTCATTTGGATGGTCTACAATTTTTGAAAAAAGTTTTTCTAGACCTACCAGCAAATTTGTTTTGGACATGGTGCTAGGGACACCAAACAACCCACATGTACTAAAATTTGGTCAATAAATTCGTTCTACATGTAAAACAATCATCTGCATAGCTATAAATTTTATTGACAATAAATGTTATAAAATATACTATACCTTAGATTCTCCGTGGCCATCTTTTTCTGTTATTATCAATAATTCTTTGCTTTTAGAAGGCTCCTCAGAAGACTTTTCTTTACTTTCGCTTTTTTCGCCCACCTAATTAAAATATAATAAAATCAAAATCATTTAGTATTGCAATATTACATACACATTTTTAATTCAGTATGACTCGAAATGAAATAATCAGTGTTTATAAGCCAGTAGCAAAGATTATTACTGTTAGTAATCTTTGGCCAGTAGTAAGATTTATCCAATTGGTATTATAAAATCGAATTGCAATGTACTATAAATGTGCTGCAATCTGATTCATCCAGTTCTCAGTATTTGACACTATTGTATGCTCAAAATACTAAATTTAATAAATTAAAAAAGGGGGAAATAACTAAACATATAAAAATGTCTATTACTTAATATTTTTGTCATTGTTGCATAAATGAAATTTATCGAGATTATTTATTGTTTAGCTTTCCAAAATGCATCAAATACATTTTTACACATAATTTAGTTTATCATATTATGTAAGAACAAAATACTGACTTTCAGAATAAATAATCAAAAACTAAAGTTCTATCTTGATCATTTTTGCTTAACAATGAAAATGAGTTTCTGTAGACTACAATACATAAATTGCCAAATACAGTCAAGTATATTTCTCGCCATGACTCAATTTATCCTAACTTGCCAACAAAATTAAAATTCTCGCTTTTGGAGTCGTTCCTTCATTTTTTAAAATACTCTCAGAAAGTAAATATCTCTATTGTCGAAAGATTTAAAGTTAACCAAAAAATCTATCATATAGTTTTGCCTCTAAGGGTGTCCGAGTAAATAAACATTTGCATAAAGCAGTGTCATAATTTGTAATTTACCAAGAAATATAAACCATAGAATGATTTTGATGTAAATATCAAACAGTCCATTTTAATGGTACATATTACACATGTTAAGATCGGGGTTGTATAATTTTTTGAATATTAAAGTAAAATTTGTTTTCAAAAATGTCAATCTGAAAAATGGGATTGAGCTACATTTTGCAAACATTTCCCATAATAGAAGTAAAACTATGTATAACATGATTTCTCATTATGATCTCCCAAAGGCCAGTTGATGATCCAAAAATCTATTTAAATCCACCCAATTCATACATTATAGCACTCGGAAAATATAGGCTAAGTATAATTTCTTTTTTTGCCTCCTCGAAATTTTATCCTATTTACGAGTATTGTGTTGTTTTTTTCTGGTAGACACACTACTTACTGAAACCAAAATTTGTTGTTTTTATTTCCAATACGTTAGGCCAAAATGATGTCGTAAATAAAGGTTTACAGTGTGCTGATGACTTTTCTCATTATTTTGACTAGGTTTTCCCTGTGTCAATTGTGAAAAATCTAGATCTTTTAAAGGCCATTGGCTACGTTCTTCCTCATTTTATCGAAGCACATCCTAGCTGATCGATTATTATGTCATTATTTATGAAAACTAAAATGAGCAAGTGCTAAATTTCTCTTTAATGTCTTTCAGATTGATCAATTCAGAATAGGATAACATATAAATAAATTTACTGGGTTGATGAATAACACGACAAATCCTCCCCCGTTTTTTAGTCAACGTTTATATCAATGATTACAATGTTACAACATATAAATAGATTAATGTTATTGAATGCCTCAAAAAGGACCTTCTAACTGTAGTTAATAACAATATTGGTGATTATGTGGTAAAAATCTGTTGTAATCTGTGGTGTAAATTTGTGAATTTTAATCTATTGTAATCATTAATATAAACTTTGACTAAAAAACATTTTTTAAATATAATAAAACAATCTAAAACTTGTGAATTCATGTTTGTTAGTTGTTGATTACATTGAGTCAAAATTTGTGATCGCATAATCCAAGAAAATAATATAAAATAAATTAACAACGAAGTGAATTTGAAAATTCGATAGGGATTAATAGGACTCGACGGGATGTTTTATTAGAAATAGATAAAATTAGTGAAATTAGAACTTGCTGTTGTACAAATACCTTATTAAATTTTCTATTAAGCATGTATTGATATGTGATTTTATTTAAACGATTTTAACTATATGACTTTTATTCGACAAGAGTATGTACTTCTTATATTTAATTCTCTTTCGTATCAACTTAAAAATATTATTAAAACTGAAGAAATTTGTTGCAATTTTGCGATGAAATTTTATGTGTATGTCAAGTACGTAACATATGATCTTAAGATGATCCAATTGCAGTTCATTATATTATTTATAATTTAATCTGATTTCGAACTCATTTTGATATTAATTTATCCTAATTTAAGATACATAGAAAATAATGGTAAATCAGATTATGAACAAAATATAGATGCTTACGTCTTCAAGAGGAATAGTAACTGGTTCTTTAGACTCATAACTTTCAGAATCAGGCTCTTCTGCAGAATCTGGAATGCTCTCTTTTGTGAAATAAATAGCTTGTAAAACCCCCTTCTCTCGCTCAGTCTGTACAGCCTTTTCTTCAGAATTTGCCCCCTGAAGTTCTGTAGCGGGAACGTTGTCCAATGGTAGAGGACTGTGCCACTAAAAAATAAATATGGACAAATACATTAAAAATTGATATGAAACAAATAAATAAATTTCCATTCATTGATAGGGCAATTAAAAAAAAGACTTAGCTAATTGAATTACAACTAATAAAATATCTCAATAAAAAGCCTTTATACGCGATGGATTAGTCAAAAATGTCCCTATTCGCTTGTGGCATTCGGGCAACTCTTGAAATTTTATGGATTATAAAAATGAATTTTAAAACGCCTATATGGAAATGAATAAATCATCATGATTTACAAGATTCCCTGGTAACAGTACAACTTTTGGGTGACTATAATAACGCAACTATGTATATCTTATACAAGAAAAAACAAACATAGTTTTCATAGCATGTTGTAATTTTTGGGGCGACATAATGCAAAAGTTGTGGAGAAAATGGACATTACGATACAACCCCAAACTAATAAATACTAAATACAAATGCTTAACATGTCGTTTGTTAAATTAAACTGCAATTATTTAATCACATATTGTTTGAAAACAACTAAACTGATTTGCATGAAATTTACCAAGTACGAAATTCTATTGCCGATTTTTTAAAATGTAAAACTTCTTAAGGTCACGTGAAAAAAAAACATCCTGAAGCCAGATATTAATAGAATTGGTAATATTTCGTAGATATGTTGCAAATACATCATAGTTAATATCAACAACCCTCCCAAAAATTAACCGATACACATGTTTTTAAAGCATGCTATATCATTTTTTAGGTAACAATTTGATTTCCAAACAAATGCCACAATTTTTTATGGATCAATATTTTTTAATGAATTTTTCTCCATTGTTTAGGCAGATGTCAAAGCACAATATTAGAAAATTTCATTAAAAAATATTGATTCAGAAAAAAACTGTGGAATTCGTTTGGAAACTAAAAAAATTATATAACATGTTTTCTGTGGATAGATTAGACTGACATTTGTCATACAGATACATTGCAAAGATTCAGACAATTTTTTTGAAAAAATTGAATAAAGGGACCGATGACGTCATTACATCCAAAAATTAAAGTTGGTCCGATTTGATGTGTACTCAGTAACACAAAAAATAATGATTATCGATTTTTGGGGGATGGACAAAATCATTTAACTGACTCTAAAATCCAAACGAAACATCCCATCTTGCTCAAAATTGAGATTTAGAATTAGGAAGGTATTAGATACCTCACTTTTATGGTTGCCGATACATGATGCCCAGCATACTAGGGTAGGTCCATAAATATTCATTTTTTAAACGTGAATTTATTCACATATAAATAGCTCTATTTGATTTAAAATAGCTTATTATTAGTTTCTAGGTCATAGTGGTTTTGGAACGATTTCCTACATTAAAATTGATTTTTAACGTGTCAGCCGGGTCTGGTCCTCAAAAATCAGTGGACCTAAATTTCTGACTTTCGATGAAGCTATAACTTTTTTACTTGGTACACTTATAATATACCAGATAGATGTGACTAATATGAAGCCATTCGAATGAACTAGTCATATATTATTAGAAAATAAAATTTCCCATTTTTCCAATCTAAATTTATAGGATAATGAGCAATTATTGATACAAAAATGTTTGGAGCAATATTTTTTAATGAAATTTTCAACATTGGTTAGACATCAAATAAAAAACATACTGCAGAAATTTCAAGAAAATCGATTTTTTTAAATCTCAGGTTGCACCCTGGTCATAAAAATCAATATTCTCAAAAAAAGAAATATATATTAAATAATAAAGTGTTAGTTTATCTACCAAATATTAAGCAACTCTATTACTATTTTATGTAGAATGAAATCTTTACTGCAGCAAACATACAAAATTTAAAAAATAATAAATAAAAATCTGCCAAGTCTTCGACAGTACTAACATCATAGTAATGAATAATATAATCCAACCAAAAGATGTGCAAAAAATATATATGGCTTCAGTTTTATGTGTACACAACCGTCACTCTTCCCACAATATAGTTATTATCCAAAATGTAAAGGCTAAATAAGCACTAGTTGAATTAAAAGGCAGATCAAAATCAACTTTTGAGATGGTAGAACCATTACATTTATACCAACAATGCATATTCCTTATATAGGAAATGTAATGGCCACGATTGATTGAATTGATTTTTTATAAAAATTCCCTTTTTGCATTTTGGATCCAACTTCATTTATCAGGGAGCTCACGTGATTACAAAAATCCGCAAGAGATTCCAGTGCGCAGATTCCAAATTTTATTCAAATCGGTTGTTTTCGAGCAATTTTGAAAAAAAACTTAGGGGATCCCCCAGGCGGTCCCTACGAAGGGTTAATATAGAGCCGCCATTTAATTGTGATAAAATTCACTTTTGGAACTAAAAATCAATTTTTATGGATCTGACTCAATAAATTTTTTGTAATGGCTTCCTAATTCTAAAATTAAATATATTGTACAATATATGTAGAATGTTTATGTAATTTAGATTTTAAAGCCACATTTGGATTTTAACAAAAAATCGTTTTTTTAATAAATATTGATTTTCTTGTCCCAAATTTAGAATCAATTGGACAATGTTTAAGTTTGAACCTGATGTTGTCATCATCAACCTCATTAACGATTCTTTTTTAAAAATCGAATGTGATGAAATTTTTCCGATCACAAGGGTTTGTTCGAAAGCGTGAGTCTAAAAGCATTAATTCACTTGGATTTTGATTGGTTTAATTAGAAAGTAAAACTGAGACAAAGATCTACATCCTACAAGTGCAACATTTATAAAAATAACAGCAAATTTAATGAATAGTCAGCAAGTTGGGCATGTTTTGTGTATAATACTAACAGAATGGATGGATTCTTTAGATCCTGAGATATTATAAAATCAATAGACATCATCCGACATAATTAACTTAATTTGATTAACCATGTTTGCCATATACGTTGAAAATTGGCACGAACTCGGCATACATAAAGGCTGGACCAGAGGAACTTTATTACTAATAAGTTTCTTCGTCAATTAGCGGCACTGTGAGGATTCAATTCTTATGTCGGGACATCGAGTGATGTCATCACAGTATATGAGTCCTTGTAACTGTCATCCGCGAAATTATGTGCTATTTAGCAAATACTACTTATTAGTAGTATCAGTACCCCGCAATCACAATGGGAGGCAGCACATATTGATCGTTGGTGACAACCTCTTCACGGTTCTTGGGCTAAGACCGGCTCCCATGGGGACATCTTGACAACTTATCAGGCGGATTGTCTAGTCCCCGAGCACTTTCGGAACCCTGTTCA
>JAUYWI010104194.1:0-22353 GCA_034780595.1 Parotoplana pacifica | reverse complement strand
AACAGCTTCTTCAACTTCACATTGTAATACTGATGGTCCTCTGAAGTCGTCATTGACAGTTTCTTCTTCTTCTAGTTAAAGATCGTTTTACGCAGGTTTATTCGTTTTGTTATATTTAACATTTAATACGGATTTGTTTTAAAAAATGAATTTTGTGTCCCAGGTGCGACCTGAGAGCAAATCAACATTTGCAATGAATAATATAGATAAAAAATAACTATTACACCTTTTCATTATCTGACAAATGTGTAAAAACCATATCATAAACACTGTAAAATATCATTTGAAAAAAGAAATGTTATGATATTTTTGTATTAAAAATTGACATAAAATAATAGCAGAAAAAATAGTCTGCAAATAAAATATGAATAGTTTATTAGAATATTTTTTATATTTAAAAAACCTTCATTTTATATAAAAAAAAGTAAAAACTTGAGGTCTAATGATTTTGGGCCAAAATCAATATTTTAGACAGTGCTATATGTATATAATTTTAAAAGAATAATTGGATTGCCTAAATTGATTTTGATAAATAGTATTTATAACTAATAAATGAACTGTCATTCAATTGTTATAAATTCATGTTGAAAAGAATAGACATGAACAAAAAAGTAAAATGACAATTTTAATTCGAGTTTTTGATTTCAGTAAACTTGTATTGTGTGAATTGTGTTTATTCAGTCATTCAATAGGTCCGCACACTACAAGTTTTATTGTTTTAAGTTTGAAAATGCACCGATTATGTCATATTCTCGAATTAGTAAAATCTAAAGTAGTGGTAATTGAAATTAATACATTTGACGTCATCTGGTGTATAGTGTATAGGTAGTTTCCAATTGATTTTAAGATTTTCTAAGTAGTGAAACGCCAAGCATAATAACCTAGAATTAAAATATCAAATTAAGGTTTCTATAAAATTTAATATTCAATATTTTTTTAAAGTTTTTTTTGTTATCAAGAAAAATCTTTCCAAATTAACCTTAGGAGGTATGATATCTTAGAAACCCTGAATCTTTATCAATATAATTTTGTAAACTGATTTCTCGATTGATGCTAAGAAAATTTTAAAGAAAATGACTATTATCAAGTAAAATAACAAAATAGAATTTTTGTAAAAATTAGCCATTATGTTGAAAAAATAAAAAATGTAAAAGAAATATGTCTTTTTGTCAAAATATAATGTGAATGACAGGATCAAAGAAATTTAAAAAAAATAGAAAAGCCAAAAGAAGCCCAATAACAAGAGATTAGTCAACACAATATTCAATCAACTTCGTACAGATCATTTCATGATCCTTGCTTCCTATACAGATATTGAATAGGCTAAGCATCGAAGTATCATAAACACGAACCTAGAGTTTCTCAGGGGAACTAGCAAAATTTTTGGTAAATGAACCCTGTACACCTAAGTCACATTTTAAGATAAGTAATCTATCTTCTAAACTACTGATCCGATTTTGATCAATTTTAAAATTACGTTTAATAATAATTCCTGAATTCTGAAAAATCTATAAATCTTAGATCAGTAAACTATTTAAATTTTAATGAAAAGGCACAAAATGGCCCATTTTCAACATCCTATAAAGTCCATTAGTTAAATTTAAGCTTTGGAGCTAACATTTAAACCAACAACTTAAAATTGCATTCTAAGAGAAATTCTAACAAATTTTTATAATGAATGTAGGCAGCATAATATTGACAGTATTCCTTCCCCTTTCAAGTCAATAAGCTAATATATTTTCTTCATACTTCAGTTTTGGCAGCATAGTTTATTTTGAATGATATGAAAACGATTTGAACTACAGAGTAGAAATCTATATTTTATTTATTATGGTTTGAACAATTGGAGCAGTGCGGACACAGAGTATTAATACCAATGGATGTCGAATCAGTAGTAACCGCGGCCAAGAGACGGAAGACCTCAACTCTCTGAATGGTACAGAAAGGCAAAAGACTTCCCGAGAAGAGTGAACGAAGGGCTTACTCGTAAAGAAGGGATCCCTATTCACCAGCTACGAGTCGGGGAAATACCCGCTTCTTAGAAAGAAGGATAGCCCTTTTTGCCAAGACTGCAAAATAGCGGCGAGGAAGAGGACGCAGAGCAATTCCTTATTGCTTGCCCCCCGTTGGGAGATGAAGAGGAGAAAGACCTTTGATGACCCAAGACCCAACATTAATTCACTCATCAGAACCCCCAAGAATCATCCAGTTTCTGGAGAGAATCGGCTGCGGACAGCGGACCGCCGGGGCTCCCCTGGTCTAGAATTAAGAAGAAGAAGAAGAAGTAATAATGATACAGAGAATTTACCCTATAAATTTGATAGAATTTCGTAAATTTCGAAATCTATGTTTACATTCTGAAGGTGGTATGGACCACAGCGTAATAAATATAAATTTTTACTCTGTGGTTTGGAGGATATCTAAGTATCTGAAAAAAGTAGACGTCTTTGAACTCTGGTGCTGGAGAAGGATCCTCAGAGTATTTAATAAACTATCAGTTGTCAATTACCTGTCAGGTTAGCATTACTGGAAACCTTGCTTGTCGATATGAATAAATGATAAGTAAATCATAAACTTACAGAATACTTGATAAAAATCCAATCTCGTAAAATAATCTATGATTAATTTATTTCAGGAAGATGTCAAGAAAATATTCGAACTAGAATAGCAATGGCAAAGATAGCGTTTACAAAAAGAGTCTGAATGTAGAAACAAACAAAAATAGTGAAGACACTAATCTGGAGCATACTTCTATATGGTTCTGAGACGTGGACACTACATGAAAGCGATATGAAAAAATCAAAGCATTTCAAAAGCGGATATGGATAACAAAAATCTCATGGCAAGACACGAAAGCAAATGAAGAAGTCTTAGCGGATATCAATGAAAGAAATAACCTACTAAATACAATTACCAAGGGTAAGAAAGATTGGATAGGTCACATATTTAAAAAAATTAGCCTACTGAAGGCAGATCTTTAGGAAAAAGAAGCCAAGGCAAACCAAGGAAAACATTTTAACGGATCTTGTAAGAGTGTCATATTCAGATCTTAAGGAATTGGCGCGTAATAGGGAACAGTGGAGAAAGTGGAATCCATAGACATAGACTTTCCCAAGGCAGGTAACATGATAGATAGATAAATTTGTTAAATCAACATACCTAATGAGAAATATAATCTCTTCTCATAATAATGACAAAAATGGGTGATTTTAAATATAAAAATAATAACAAACAAAACTTAAATATTTGATCACTTAATTTTAGGTGAAAACTGATTGGTTTGTTAAGAATAAATATTTAATTTTAAAAATATTTTGTAAATATTTATTTAAAAAACACTTAATTAAACAATAATTCATTTGTTGACTTTCAAAAGTTTTATGGATATTAATGTAACAGTTTTCACAAGTTCATATTTAACACTTATAATTCACCAGAGACATATATAATAAAACTATATTGCAGAAAGCAATATCCTATGAAAATAGCCGCCATGATAATGAACAATCATCTGCAATGTTTGTGTTAAAGTGGGTTAAAGTGATTAAAGTGGTAAATTGCCAATGTTAGAGGCAAATTATAAAAGTAAAAATTTTATGATATTTAAAAAAATATAATATCTACTGTTTCCAAACATCTATATAATTTTCTTTATATATTTGTTTATTTAATAAAATTAAATTCATATATTGTGCATTTCCATATATTGATTACTGATTGTGTATGTTATCTCATTGAAAGTAATAATAGAAGATGTGCTACATGTATGAATACGAATAACACTTCACTTTTCCTAGCCGCTAGCGCACGTAATAGCTTTGTTATAGAACTGTGTCTCTGAACTGAAACTTACTTTGCTATTGTTTTCTTGCTAATCATACTTTTAGATAATAATATACCTAACAATAAAAACATTGTGGTCAAAAAGTAAAACACTGTACCTATATAAAGGAGGTTTAATTTTATAAATGGTTTATTTTACTTTATTTTCAATAAACAATAAAATCAATAATTGTCTACAAGCCGGAATAATTTTATAATCTTTCAGATTCTGATTTCTATCTGTCTTTCTAGTTGTATTTTATTTGTAAGTCAAAAATAGTGGCCCTATACAGATCATTGTATAAATTATTGAGTATTTAAAAAAAATTATTAAACTATTTTCAAATAGCACCCAGTAATAAGTTAATGATAATTGCTTGTTAACTCTAAAGCTCAGGTTTGATTAAGAGAATAGTATACTTGTGTTTAAATTTAATATAATAGTATTCCGTTAAATTTTGAACATCATCATTAATCTTTCTTTACTTGTCGAAATCAATTAGATAAATTTCAAGGTGAAAATTTTTAAAGATGCTAAATGTAAACGGCTTTTCTTCCAATTTATAAAATCATTATTTAGCAGTCGTGTGTAGATGCTAGATTATGTTAATTAGTACTGACATGTTAACAAAACAAAATGGATTTTGGGCTACTAACATTTTTTGTTCAATGTTCATATATTTATTCTCAGATAAAATGTTCTATAATTTACTATCATTACTTCTATATCTGCCTACATAAAATTGATTTAAAATTTTAAAATATTGAAAATCAATCAGATTCAAGAAAATGAAAATATTTTAAAAATTGAAGTAAAGAGAATTTGTTTGAAATTTAGAACAAATTGTAAAAGAGATATTTTATTGTTGTTAATTTAAAATTACGACCAACTAATAATTTAGACGCGTTTTTAAAAAAAACTTTACAAGCTCCTATTAATTAATTTCCCCGTTTAAAAACATCCATTTAAAAATGGAACGCCGTATGAAGTTCTTTGATAAAGGGAGAAAAAATAATATAGTCAAAATAGAACGATTTAATTTGAACAGAATATATATTTGACATTTAATGATTTTTATGTCATTTTTGAGAATAATTTTCTATTATATATTCTGAATTAACTCGGTATTATATGTATATAGGTATAGGTAGGTATATACAAGTATTTATATACGAGTTTCCTATAGGTATGTACATATGTACTTTGTTTGTCGTGATTTCCAATCAATGTCTATTAGATTTTCAAACTAAATCAAACAGCATATTCGTGTTTTTTCTGCAAGATCAGATATTGTCATTTGGGATCAAGTTCAAATTTTTACAGCTTTCGATAGATAGTTTATAATTATTTTATATTCGTATGCATCAGATGAAAATTCTTAACAAGTAGAACAAACTGTTTTATAGGTAATATTAATTAAATCAAATAATGTATGTAGATGTCTATTTTGTTGAAACAGAAGTCCAAACTAAACCTGTTAATTTCATTTTAACCCGGAAATGAAAATATCAACGCCTTTCTAATTATGTAATTTAACAGCATAATAATCACCAAGAAAAAAAAGTTACCCAAATGCAGAACTGTAAACATCGACATTTAGGTACACTTTCTTTTTTATGAATGTTTAAAAATAAAACATTTTATCTAGTTTTCAGTTACAAAAGCTATATATAATGTGCACTGATTTAGGCCACTTACTTACTTAAAACAAAATATATGTGAGCATCCTGTGCTAACATTCTCTCTCTCAGTCAGGTGGCGCAAAAAAGTGCTGTTTTGGCCATCATGGTTGCGCGCCAGTTTTCTCTGTCCAGGGCCGATTGAGATATCTCTGCAAGTCTTTGGTCTGTCCATTCTTTAATGTCTTTCTTCCATGCTATTGATGACTTTCCTCTTCGCAGTTTTCCTTCTACTGATCCATGAATAATATCTTTATCAAAACACCTCGTCTCATCACATGCCCAAAGTAACGCAGTTGCCTGAGAGCCTACGAAGAGTCAACTCAGTAGCAATGGTCTGAAGGACCCAGTGGTTGGTTCTCCTTTCCGTCCAAAGACACCCTCAAAACCCTACAGTAGGCCCACATTTCAAAAGCATCTACTCTTCATCATCGCCCATACATAACCACTGTAAAAGTTGTGGCATGGGAGCAATCGAATCTTCAACATTAATTGTATCAAATATACAAAATGCATACAAAATATTAACTTCACGAAGAATTATTAAAGTAACGGAATAATTTGTGTCTAAAATATTTATTGCTGATAAATTAATAAAGAAATATAAGTAGACGTAGAAATGACCACTAATATCCTAAACTGAAACAGCTTCTAGATCCAAATCTAAATACTATGTGTATCAAATAACTTTGGGGTTTCTACGGAATTATCAAAATTATCTTTGCATATTATTTTATTTCTGTAAAATGAGAGAAAATGCGTCTTGAATATAATTTTTACTGATAAAGATGTATTATTAAAAAAAACAATTAATTTAAGTACACATACATCGATTGATTAAAATTTAAAATGTCAGTGTTCAGACTACAAAGACAGGCCTATCTTTTAGGTAAAAAAGGGAAATAATAATTTTTTTAAGGAGTAAATGTATCGGAAACTTGGTTGTTTATCGGGTTTAACACTAGGTACAAAAATCTACTTATTAATTAAAGACAAGTTATTTTAACAAAAAAATAGATTTACATAATATTTGTTTCAATTAATTCGGAAAATCAGTATTGATATTTTGAAAGACTAAAAATGTTCCGTAAATATAGAACAAATAAAATAGATAATAAAACAGAATTAGTGCTAGCAATCTGCATAGTTCATACAGTCAAGTGAATAATATGTGTGTGGATTATTGTACTTGAAACTTAGTGTTTCTACTTCTTACGCCACTTTCATGTTGGATTAGATTCTAACTGACGCTATTTATGACATGCAATCAGAGAATATTTAATAGACTTTATTGAAATAAAAAAAGCCTAGGCTCTTCTGTTACCAGATAAATACAAATTACCTTCAATTATTGTCTACCAATGATAAACAATTTCAAGGTTAAAGAAAATGCTCGTTTCTAATAAAACTGGAAATCTGTATTCAAAGACTTTGATCAGATTGAAAGACTTAATTTAAAATGTACGATTTTGGTGAATATGGCTAGAGATAGAATTCCTTTATTCTTTTCACATACATATTGATTTCCAAATTTACATTTTTTTATTTAGCCATAGCATATCTCAATTGTAAAATTAACTTATAAAATCTTGATTTAAAATACTAAATATACATAATGTGAATGGGATCTCAATTCCTACAAACACTATTTTTATTCTTATATAAAATGAAATACTGTTGAGTAAGCTATGTATACCATATTTAATTTATATAAAAACAGTTATGGCATGTATATAAATTATATTTAATAGGTCTAATATTTTATGTGGTGGACATAAATTTATGAACTCAATCAACTCAACACTAACTCTCTATATTGCGATTTATTTAAAAATATTCTATGTTGTGTCTGAATAAGCTCTAACCACATCTTTCGAACAATACAATTAAGTAAAATATATTCTTAATGGGACTATACTTGACAAAACAGTTGAAATAAATTCTATTCGACATTAGGCAATTTTCAAATTAACATAAAATCGAAGTTAGCATAGCATACATTATTATGCGCAATGCTTAGTTGGAAAACTAATAGGAACTTTAGAAAATGAAATTCTTTTTTGGAAAATCAAAGAAAACATTAATGTCTACAGACTTCTACATATTAGTTAAATATCTAAATTTTTGTTATGTAAAAATTAAGTATAATATATAATTGTTATTAAAATTTGCATAAACTAGCAAACCGATTCATTTTTAATAATAATCAAATCCGTTTTCTTAAATACAATTTTTTTAAATCAATATTTTTATACCTACCTATCCTAACTTTTAAATTTATCAAGATTCAAGATATTGGTATTATCCACGTGTAAGTATATATTATATTTGTAATCTGATGATGCAAATACCAAAAAATATAAAATAATAATTTTATGATAAAAATGCTATGCCATTCATTAGCTATTATGAAATTTTGATTAAATTATTTTTTCTATTCAAATTTATATATGTGATTATTGAAAAATAAAATCCGCTGTCAAAAATACAAATTTTAAAATTTTCTGAATTGACAGTATTTTTTTATTAAATGACACAAACCAATCAATTGCAATTAATCTATACAATTATTTATAATTTTTATTTGCGCACACAAATAATTTGTTTACCTATTCTGTATGACATCAACATGCATATACATTATGTATTTCAATTAAAATTGGATGGCTAGTAATGAAACAGCCCAATAGAAACTTTTCCCGAGTAACCTATTTTATACTGTTGGATACCCCGTGCATGATAGTGGGTGTATATTATTCTAGTTGTCAGGTTTTATTTTAATATGTTCTACAACAATGTTTATTCTAACAAAAGCTATCATCGTTTTGTCAGAGGAAGATATTAATCAATAACAACTAAGAGCTTTAAAAATTGTCATTACCTGCGTTAACAGGTGCTCAATAAGCATGCTTTAAGTCTATTATTATGTTAGCTTTCTATTTGAATTACCTGGAAATATCCCACAAACGTTAATATTGAAGGATGTTATGAATAGACAAAAGTATGACATACCTATCGACATTTTGACCCACAAAATCGAGAGAAAAGAGTTACACACCAAAGTGAAATGAAAATTGACTTTACTGGTATTTGTCCACATAAACGTCAAACTAATGACTATATCTTCTTAGCCTGGTAGTTAAAAAATCGGTTTCAAGCTTTTCTAAAACTTGAAGAAATTGACAGAGTTGGTAGTCAAGACACTGAGACAGAACAATTGAAATTACATTTTCAGCTCTAGGTGCCGGGATAATCATTTATGTGATTTCAAGTTCTTTTATGATATTTATAGTTAATTTAACAGATGAAACTGATAAATTTTCCTTTTCGTTCATTTTTCCAGGGAAGCAGACATAATACGAGTATGTTTCTTTCTCTCGTCTTGTTCTGCTTTAGACTTCAATCCTAGCTTTGACTACATCTAATAGCTATCCCACTTTTTCAAAGGTCCAATCGGTAACCCAAAGTATTTTTTTTTCTTGAGAATGGTGATTTTTTTTACAAATCTATTAAGTACGTCAACCTTTATAATATGTAGAATGAAATCTTTAATACAGCAAATATACTAAATTGAAATCTTTCAAGCCTTCGACAGTAAAAATACCAAAGAATTTAATATAATCTAAACAAAAGATGTGTAAAATATGGCTTCAACATAAAACAATATCTTGTTCTACACCCAAGCTGTAGTATGATAGGATGGTCAGTCAAGCTTGGTGATTGAAAGTATTATCTAGTTTATCCGAAAACAAAAAAACAAAATACATAAAACATTCCAGACAGAAATGAAAAATATGAAGTTATTTAAATGCAAAACCATAACAAGAAATACAGTACGAGACTTAGGACTCTCAGCGGTGAGTTTAAACCAGTATCATGTGTACACAACTGTCACTCTTCTCATAATCTACAAATTATTTTAATTGTAAAAGGCTAAAAAAGGTAGATCAAAGTCAATTTTTGAGATAATGGAATCATTACATTTATACCAACTATGTATATTGCTTATATATAAAATATAATGGCCACTTTTGATTGAAGAACCGATATTATTATAATAAATGTTATTAGGTACTATTACATTACTGCAGTTTTTTTTAAGTCTACTAGAACTAGTATTACTAAATCTGTTGATGAAAATACTTGATGTTTCGTGAAAATTGATAGCATTATAAATGATAGAATGTTGTGTAACAATTTGACAATTATTACAAAATCTATCATTATTAGTTTGATGATAAAATGGACTACTGTCAATATCATGAAACTGTTTGATATTGTAGTTAAAGTAAGCAACCTTAACTCCCATCAATTATTTCAAAATGCCGCCAGCTAGTAATTTCAGTTGACCCCGCCGCTCCTAAATTTTCAAAACGAATCCTGTGTCTATTCTTTCTGATTGCCATTCTGAGCAAACATCTGCCTTTAGGAACACATCCAGCAACCTGCGACTGAGAAATCAGCAAATCCTTCTAGCGACTGTTCTTCAATCTTTTTCTCTATTTCATCGTATTGCACGTTTTTTCTTAATCCAATTCTGAAATGATGCAATATGTCACAGCCTTGATGTAGTAGCCAACAATAATTTCATCCTTAATTTTTGTATCTCTTAATCTTTAGGTGCACCACACCAAATTGTATCTTTATATATCTTGTACCTTGCTTCGTACGGTCTTGATTTACTTAGTCTGCTTCCCATACTTGTAGAGATACCAAATCATACATTATAATGATGTCTAGTAATGAGTTCACTAACATTTTGCCTTTGGTTCTGCTACTTTGAGCTAACAATTTTCAGTAGTGGAGTAACACATTTTAAAACAAACATTTTCTAAGATTTTTATAGAAACCTCCAATGTTAAGCAAAAAGATATTTGAAATTGTGTGAATTTCCAATCTCTTAAGACTTATAGTTATTATTAATTTGACAACTTTTGTCAAAAAAGATTATGTGGATTTACGTAACAACATAAACTGGTTTTCTAACAAGTAGAAAATATTATTGTCTTTTATATAAGTAGAACATTTTTATTACAAAGTACTTTTTAAAATAAGTAAACCACAATAGGTCTTCTATAAATATATTATTGATTCGATGAAAAATACACAATCTGAAAATAACATAAAATTATCTATATTTTATTATGAAATATTATATTTAATTTTCAATTGATTTAGCTAATGGACGAAGTTTTCTTCTTTAACTTTTCTATAAAACATTTCGTTTGTCACTTTGAAGTGACACGCACATGGAAATCTAATAATTACTAAGCTTTACTATATATGTACATATAGGTAAGGTACAAAACAATGTCCACATCAGTAATTACTATTCATATTTTCAAAAAACGAATGTGCAAAGCTAAGACAATAATCAACTTTTATCTTTTTCATCATGAGAAATGAAAGTTGATTAATTCTTTAGGTACTATTATTTAGAATTAGCTATCCATTGTATAGCCATGAATCTCTATAAACGTGCGGACTTGAAATAATAGTTTCAAACAAGCTATTAAAATGAATGTTTACCCCCCCCCACAACACACCTACACAAAAAAGGAATTTCTACATGGAGAGTGTTGATGTTTCCACACGATCAAACGACCAGTTAGAAGTTTTATTGTAAACCTTAACAGTTTCGTGTCTGTCTTTGTTATTCTATGCATCTTCCGTATGCAACTCCTCTAAATTGATACTAACGTAAACGTAACAAATAATATTAGGAAACAAAAAATTGAAAATTACATGATTTTCTTTCTTTTAGTTTATAATTATCTTTTGTTGAAATACTCTTGACGTACTTTAATATTTTTTAGTGAACAAAAGATTTTAGTAAGTCAAGCTTCAGAGTGATCTAACAGGCTATCGGTAAAACTCCATATAGAAAGCTCACCTTTTAGAAAGTCATAAAGATTTTATCGTTAATAAAACATTTCTTCTAAACAGTCCTTCGAAGATCATCATTAATGCCTTCCATTAAATTTTCGTATTCTTAAATCAGTTGGTTCTATTTAGTGCATCACAATAATTTAGAGAAACACAAACCGTGAAGTGATCTAAATAGAACTTTTATAAGATCTATTTTTTTTTAAATACAAATTTTGAAAACAATTTTTTATTCAATAAATAATTATACATTATTTCAACTTATCCATTTTCTATTGCCAAAACAATTTAACTGTGTCCATTTCATTAATATTTTATTTATTAAAAGACAAAAATTGTGGTCAAATAACAACAAAATTATAATTATTGGGACTGTAAAACTTCTCTGTTGCTATTGAATATTGACATCTTTAGCTACCTCATTCAAAATTTGACAATGAATTTTTACTGTCCGTCCAAAAACTAGATTTGAATGTTTCTTTAAATTGATCCACTATCCACTTTTCTACCCTTAAGTCCGCTATGCAAACAATCTATACACTAAACACCCGAATCAAGGTCACAGGACTCATAACTTAGAAGTAGTTGACGGCGCTAGGAAAAGACGAAAGCGGTTGATTGAGGGCGGAAACCAGGCCCGCCGAAGTAGAAATAAGAAGAAAATATGATGAAAAAAGAAGAAATAGAAAAAAAGAGCCAAAACAAAAAAATAGTATTATTTCAAGATATTGGTAGATTTCATTTTCCAGATCGACTATGATAACAATTAGGTAAAATTAATCATAATTAGTTTCTGAGCTAAATTCTGAATTTTAAGCACAAAACCAAAACATTTCTTTTTTTAACAAGATACAAAAATGCCCGAGCTTTGGTGCTAACAACTACAATTATTTCAATTAATTTTATCTAGTGATATTCAAAGAGGGCCGGCACTAACGTCCAATTTAGACTTCATATATCAATTAAAATGAGATTGAGTCTATAGCCAAAATTAATGGACTTGGTGCATTTAAAGTTTTGACAACACTTTTTACTGTTGCCTGGATAGATCATTCATTATAACATGATACTTTTAATCTGAGAGTCCAGAGTTTGAGTCCATGTTCGGGCGCATTTTTTATAGGGGATATACTCGATTTATGGGGGATAGACACGATTTATAAGTGATAGACACGATTATCTAACTCTGTTTTTTATTCATTGAACTAAACTTTAGTCTATTTTATTGTCTTAAATAAAATTATTATTAATATTATTTTATTTATCTAGAAATATGGAGTTGAATAAAATAATATTTATGAAAATTTTATAGTTGTTGTATATGAGTTAGTTGTTATGCAGTTGTTGTATTTTAGGTAATTATGTGATATTAAACATTACTTATTATTAAACGTTATATCTCATTTCAACTGCCTGTGATCCATGTTGGTACAATAGATCTCTGGACAAAAAGGGAAATTCAATAATATTATGTATCTATGTCATACTAATATTTTTTTTAAACAGTACTCAATGGATATCTTTGACAAAATACTTACCCTAAATAGAAATTTATATTTTGTGATAGGTTTAACCCCACAGCATATCGATGTATTGAAACTAATGAAATCAAATGTTAATCAAAATGCTTAAATATTTACATTAGCTAATATCTAATTTGGCTACCGAATTTAATGATAACAACAACTAGGATATCTTTCTAAATAAGTAGGAAAGAACTTTATTTTTTTAAATTTAAAATCCATTAGCATAAATGGATAATTTCTAGAAAAACGAATAGAGTCTACACCCTATATATGTATGTATATCGTAGCCTTTCCTTTAGGTACCATATCATAAACTAATTCTAAAATTTTAGTGAAGACTTGTGGAACCATATAACTTTAAACTTTTAATTCATAACATTTTAACTTTAAACAATAAGTTCCCAGAGAATATGGCTTTAGCACCATTATATACGATAGGAAATTATTTAAAATAATAAAATTATTTTTATCAAAATATCTTTCATTAGATTACCAGCTTATCTCAGTTTAGCTATAGTTTTAAAAAAATTTTTTTATTACTTTATGTTGCAATGTACGAGTATCTACTACTTAACAACATTAGCTAGATTTCAAAAAAATGTCGATCAGTGTAATTTGAGAAGTTAGCAGCTAATTTAATAATTGGATTGGCAATAGTTGGTATTTTATTTTCGAAACACTAAATTATATATATGTATATCACATTTGCAAGTTGGATTTTATATTTTACAATTTTACAATAATTTTGAATTGACAATTTTGAAGAAAATGAACAAATTATGGAATGGGTTATATTAGTCGGTGAGGGGTGAGGCATTTTTTGATACCTATATGATGTCTATTTTCGATTTTGCCCTGATAGACATTTCAGTATAGTAACTTTCTGATAGAAATTAGGTCAAATGATGTCATAAAAATCAATAGTGATTAAAATTTCAAAATTGATTTACGCATTTCTGAATAAAGTTTTGGCCAATTTGGATGAAATTTTATATTTGGACACCTAACAGCTCATGGTATCACATATAATACGGCTTTTTAAAATTTTAATTTTTTCATATTTTTTACCAGCCGCAATTTTGAATATCGATTTTTTGTGTTTTTTTTTTACAATATCTTCGGTTATAAAGGAACGATTTTTCGCAAATTGAAACTATTTCTTCTAATTATGACTAAAAAACGATGTATCAAAACTCATTTCTATTGGAGGTCCAGAATGGCCAAATTTCCCAATTTTCGATTTTTGGACAGGTAATACGTAAGTACTTTTCTAAAATGTTAATTTTACATGTTTAAATACTTTGAAACTTACCAATTGGGTAAAATACACTTAATACTTTGACATTCTGTCACGAAATACTATAAAATAATTTTCAGGTTAGGGTGGTCTTCGGGTGTAACTCATAGAGGGGCCAGTCCAAGCACTACACCACCCAGTAAATCAATCTTGATGAAACTTATAAAACTTTTTTATGGGAGTAAAATAAATTATCGTATAAAATGTCAGCAAAATGTATCAAGCGGAAGCTGAGAAACATCGATATGATCAAGCAAATAAAAGTATAAAATTAGGCGCATTTGGTACATATTTTGGACCTTTGCTACTAGTCACTGACAAGTATGATTTATAAATAAAGATGTAATATTTATGTAAGTTAGTCATCAATTCATCACTATTCAATGAATGATAAATCGACAAATTATACAGATTTCAAACGTGTTTTAGTTACTAAGGTTAGTCTTCGTCGCTATCAACCTGAAGGATAGATTGATCGTCACTGAATTCTTCATCTTCAGCTGGTTTCTGAAATGAATGATAAAAGTAATTTTATGTACATACCTGTAATATGCTATGTAATGAGTAACATAAGTATACACTTATTAATCAGTTTCTTACAATGTTCTCGCAAGTTGTACATTTACACATGTTAGGTACATTTCAATCCATTGTCAATGCATTGGCATCGCCGTTCTTTGATTTTTTTGGAACAGAAGCAAGAAATAAGTTCCATGATTAAATAAGGAGCTGGTTATCCAGACATCCAGTGAATTACCAAATCACCATTATCATAAATCCATCC
This sequence comes from Parotoplana pacifica, assembly GCA_034780595.1. Lineage (NCBI taxonomy): Eukaryota > Metazoa > Platyhelminthes > Proseriata > Otoplanidae > Parotoplana > Parotoplana pacifica. The sequence goes on along the minus strand of JAUYWI010104194.1, from coordinate 7,358 downwards.
ATATCCAGCAGGGCCGGGAACTCCGGGTTCATTCAGTAGGCAACTTTGCCAGATAGCTGTTTGATAGTTTTCTCGAAGAATGTGGTGGGTCAAGCAGTCTTTGCATGGTGGGAGCTGATGACTTTCAAATTCCCTTTACCTGGCACAAAATAGACGGTACCTGAATCATTATATGTTATAATTAGTCAACATTTATAATCAATGGGGTATAGATAATTTTAATACCTACCTCATATCATTGACACTGAAAAACGTTGAGCTTGGAAATATATCCGACAAGCAAATGATTCCAGTTGCTGTTTGAGATCATCAGACACAATAAATGACGAACCGAGTAATACTTGTTGTCAATTTTAAAGCAAGAGCAAGTCTCTTGCAAATGCATAAACTGTATCACAGCCTCTGAATGCATGCAGTCTCGGAAAGGCTTTACAAAAGGCATCTCCATATTTTTCATGAATGGCGTAATGTCAATGGTTACATATTTGCCTTTTGCATAAGTCCTTTGAAAAAACTTTTATTTGAGCACAGTGGGCAAGTTGGAAACTATCACTACCAAAGTGATGTAACGCATGAGCAGCATGTAGCTTCCTCGTGAGAACATTCTAGCTGAGGATAAATGCTATTCTCACCAATTATATTGATCTGAAAACATAAATTTTCGCATGTAATGTACACTACTTTCCCATGCAGTAGTGGACAGTGTTCCAGCTTTTGCCATTCAGAAATGAAGAATTTTATCAAATTCGTTTAATTACCCATGGATGACAAGAATTTCCGCCATTGCTTCACAATCTGGTTCTTGCTATTAATAACTTCGCAATTTCCTGCACTAATATCGGAACCTCAAGAAATTCTTTCACAAGTTTTAATGGATTTTTTCTTGTACACATCAAAAACCACATTTTTCCTATTTGATGTTTATCTATCGCATACCTGATAAGAATGATTTTTTATATCAAGAAGTTGAATAAAATTATCGATTTAAATTAACACTGTTTATGTTTTTATTTAAGTAGCGTAAAAAAGAACAAAAATCTGAAGTTATCACAATAAAAAAAATTCAAAGTGGAAATCCTATATGAAAGCTACCAAACCAAAATGTCTACCGGGCTAAAGTAAGATACTAACAGGTACTTAACACTTTAAAACTGGTCTTTCTTTTCCCTCAAAATATTGCCTCTTTTGGTCTGGCTCACCAACTATATGAAATTATTAAAAAAAAAACATGGAAGTAGTTTGTAGTTTATAAGTATATAACAAATCTATGTATAACCTGTTCTGTTCAATTATTTAATTATATCTACATATATATCTTTTTTAAAAGAAACTCTGGCATATTCATTTATAGAAACTTATGTGTATTGCAAAAACTGTTGGTCAAATTTTAAAATTGATTAACAATTTGTAGGATAGCTTCATATTCTATTATGAAATAAATTCTTCAGATGCATTTCACAAAATATGCTTTGTTTTATTGAAAACGTTCGAGATTACAATTACCTATGTTTACAAACTTGAGATATGAGTACATTGATTTTTAATCTCACTATCATTCGCTCTTGCTGTGTTTTGTTCTTTCTTGTACACTCCTTTCATTATCTTGCTGAACATCACACATTTGTATCCGTCATACATCTTATTTAAAGCATCAAAGAAACTTTAGATATGTATCACAACTTTCATTTTTGATAAATATGGTGCAATCTTTTTAGCAGATCTGTAAGTATATTTGTGAATGACAAATTTATTTTTATTAAAAAATCTAAATAAAAATACTATAAAAGCAAAAAGTACCAATTTCAATTTAAAAAATAAATTATATTCTATTAAGTTGGCATAAAATTAGTACAAAATGTAACATTATATCACATTGTCTCATTGTAACATTGTGTCACAAAATAAATCAATGATTTTGATTTTCGGATGAACTAGACACTACTTTCAATCATCAAGCTTGACTGACCATCTTATCATGTTTCAGCTTGGGTGTAGAACAAGATGCACATGATTACATAGTTTTGATTTGATCCTGAAAAGTTGTTGTTTTATGTTGAAGCCATACTTATACATCTTTTGATTAGATATATTCACTTCTATGGTGTTAGTACTGTTGAAGGCTTGAAAAATTCTAATTTATTAATTTTAATTTTGTATGTTTGTTGCAGTAAAATTTCATTTTACAATTTTTATAGAATGGTAATAGGCTCCAAAACTTAGCAGCCTTTACTACTGCCATTATAGGATATCTAGTAGAAATGTGTCAATTGTTTATTAAAAACATCAGATTTAGTATCCTGACTTAAAATTAATACCTACCATTTGTTTAGACCCCGATGCTCATCATCATCATCACCTATAATAACTTTAGAATAAGGAGTAAAATCACGTTTTCATATTTCATGCGTGCGGTTGCTAGAGATGTGCAATATTGTATAGCAACCAGTAAAATCTATCCCATGTGAAACGTAAGTTTAAATAGATATGTTTTTTCATTACTTTTACATTCTGTTTAACAACTGTTTCCACCAAAATAGTACGCTAACCCAAAACCTAAATAATTGAAATCATTTTTTGGGTGATAGCTAAGATTAAATTGTATAGATAGACAAAAGATATTTTAAAATATTAGACAGAATAAAGTCAAATGTAAAATCGCTACTCAAAAGTCCAACATGATATATTTTCTCAACCTAATTCCAATTTATCACTAAGTAATTTCATTATTTTAAAGTTAACTATATTGAAATATAATTTATAGCAGCATCTTAGTGAGAGCTTACACCTAAAATTATTTCGATATTGTAGTTTGAGCCAAAGAGTTTGAGCTTACACACTTTTTTGCCTTTATAAGTTACTTTAAAAACATATATTTAGGTGTAATTCTATGAAATTTGCTGTATGAAAATACATACTCTATTAAATACGTATATTTTAGAGAAATTAAATTACAAAATTACCTAGATACCTATCCAAATATTTAAATGATCAACCAGGCAACACGGAGAACTTAAAAATGAAAAATAATGATTGTGAATGCGTATCTATAAAACAGTCTGTTATAGTCTTAGTCAATAGCGTTTCATTTTTAATCATTTAGTAAATACATTTATGTAAATAACTATAATATTTCATATTAATTAGAATACTTAAATAATTATATACTCACTAGTAAGTATATAATTAGTTCAGTATTATAATTAATATAAAATATAACAGTTTTCTACCTAAAATAGAAACTATAGTTTAAAATCTCTCATCATTATGAATAATTACAAAATTAGATGTGAAAGTTTTTATATTTTCTACTTTGTAGTTGCCAATATTTATAATGTTGTATATCATATTGACATATATTCAACCATGCGAGGAAGCATAGACGGAATGAAATAGAATCTATCGATTTTATGTTTTTAACCAAAATCAAATATTGGTAGGTATTGTGACCTTTTAAATAAAATTGTCAATGATATGCTAATAAATGGTTGTCTACAAAGTAGTAATTTAACCTTTGAAATGGTTAAAAATTAAGAGAGCGTATCTGTGGAAAATGTTCAGCCGCGGCAAAAAGAAACGCACCTACCTTCAAATATTTGGGTAATAACGGTCCTCATTAGGACCACCACATTATGTTTGATTAATTTAAACAAAATAGTACATAATCTAATATTTTAATGTTTTAAATACGAAATAGAGCTGAATTAGTACAGTAAATATTTGCATATAATTTATACAAAAAACCCAAATTTTCAAGGTAAGTGCGTTTCTTTTTTCCGGGGCTGTAGGTAGGTACCTCTCTGAAAACTAATGCTTTAAAAATACATAATTCAGCCTTCATGGTTTTAATTAACTAAAAATAATATCTTACGAGTCTTGCAAACAATGCCTTCTTCTTCTTGAATTGACACAAATCCAGTGCGACAAAAGCACTCATCTTTATCATGCGAGCATTCGCTGTTTGGAACATTCCTAGTGCAGTAAGAATTTCCTTCTTGTTTGCAAGGACCTGAAAATACAACATGAAACATATCACCAGGTGTCATCTCACCGAGCATTAGCAACGTCATAGTTAAATGCAAAATGATTTGTTGTACAGATTGGTATCGCAGTATCGCTGGATGGTGCATATTTTGTGACAGCAAACTACACGTCATATACACAATTGCGGTCCATTTGTATAGAATTCTTTCTCAAATACTCAAATTTAAATCCTTTAGAATAAATAAAATTACAATCACAAAATTATTTTGACAATAATATGTAGACAGTGATTAGAACATGTAATATAGATTTTACGTAATATGAGTACTCAATGCTTAGATTTACTTGATAACTGTTGTTCCAAGCTGATAGCTCAAGGCGCAACCAATCATAGTAGAGAAATTTAAGTGTGAGGTTTGATTAATATCTATTCAATTCAGCTTTTTAGTAAATTAATCAAATTTTAAATCACGATTAATATAGCGATGCCTATGTATATTCATTAAGCGACCTGACAATGTTCCATAATATACAGGTTCCATATATATAGGTAAAAATTAGATAAAATATAGTTATCCACAGCAGAAACTTCAGATTGACTCAAATTTTATTTGCTTCGATGCTTAAAACTTGTATAGGTTACCTACCTATCTTATATAAGAAACACAACTGGACCTTTTGAGTTCTATACCTTTGCATTCAGTTTTATGGATGTTAAAGGGACGCCCTATGAACAGAATTATTGAGTCCACTGCTTCCACGTGGTTGCTCGTTTTCCTTCCTTGAGACATGCTTTCATGATCACTATTGAAATTTCATCCAGACTTGGAAGTCTTAGAGCTTCCGTATCACTGGAACCAACAGCTTTTCGGATAGTTCCTACGCTTCCAATTTTTCGCTTATTACGTTACCAATTAACTGTTGCTCAGACTTTACTGTGGGCATCAGACTTTAAAACTCCAGAATTTGAGACAATTCCCAATGGGAAGGAAATCCCAAAAAGACCAACGAGAAATGACGTAGACAGTTAAAAGTATCAAGTATTATGGTAAAGGACTTAGGATTCAAAAAATAACTATATGAATAACCATATAACCTAATTTAAAGCTGAATTAGAAGTTTATTAAATCAATTCACTATAAATTCTCATAGGTAGCTACGTTATGAAGACGTATCAAAAGGATGCACATCTTATAACAAATTTTACTAAAAAAATTATTTTTTACTTATGTTTTGAAATTGTTATCAATTCTAATAAAATTTTCTAAATAACAAAATCGGTATATTTTTATATTTACTGAGAAAATGCCAATTAAAAAAAACGTTGATTAAAATTTTAAAAATTTGATTAAATTAAAAAAATTATCATTCATAATAGAAAATTAGACTATATATTTGTATATACGTACTTAAATAATTTTTAAGATTGTGATCTTGTGTAATATCTTTAATTTAGATTAATTCTTATTTACCTATCATTTTCAAATTTCACTAAAACATTCGAATTCCCTCTATCTATTGTTTTCTTTTTCATTATAAATTTAATAATAGATTACCCTAACGACTATGTAGGTGTGCTTGAATTAAGGTCAGATTTTAGTGGTATGGTGGGACATACATATTATATTGCTTTTTTTCAGAGAGCTTCCATTATATAAATGTGGTTAAAATAATGTACACAGAATCCCTTAATTGCATCCACATTTATTTTTATTATTGCCAACTGAATTGAGATATCTAATTTCATCTTTAGTAGTTTTGCAAATATGCTGTTTTCATTGTACATCGGTTATTTTCGTCAGCTATAGCTCAACCATCACGATTGAACGATGATTTTATTTATAACGTCTTACGCATCTAATAGCATGTGGAAGTCCATGGGGAGTCAGTTGAGACACAATATGCTTTTTTATACCACTAAAATTTTATAAATTATTCTTTTGGATTTTTACATAAGTTTGGTAATAAAAAGATTATCCATTCAAATCAGGTTAGCACTGTTTATTTATTTAACAAAACTTAGCAAAAATATATTGAAGTATTTATCTAATGACAACACCAAAAACAGTTTTAGAAAATCAGAGAATATATTTATACAAATACGATGATCAATAAACATTTAAAATTCCAGCCGCGATTGTACCAATTTGGTAAATATTTAAATGGGACTGTGGAAGCTGAAATTTCCCAACGGACGAATGCATTTAGTAAATAATTCTATGTCAGGAGTTCTAGAGGCAATGAACTGCATTGAGTTACCCATATATCTTTTGGAAAAAACAGCACCCATCATTGACTTCCATCATATATATTACAGAAACATAAAACACCATCTATGTATTTTTTTGTTACTGGACAGATACTTTTTTTTCAACATTCATTTTTTAATTATCAATCTAGAAGATATTTGAATCTTTTTTAAGAAAACTAAATTTAAAAGATATATGAAAATCCAAGGATCAAAGTCATGTTAGATATTTTTACATATAAATTTTATCCATAGGAAATTACTACAATCAGAAATTGGAGTGACAAATTACGAGTTGTAGTCAAGTAGAAAGTTGCAAGACGATTTTTTAAAGGTTGAGAATTTAATTTGGTACCAAATATTTAAAATAGTTTGTTTATTGTAAATCTTCAAAAATGAATGTTTTAACAAAGATGCCAATAATTGCTTTAAATTTATGAGCATATTAATAAACATTTTTTTGTGACTAAAAGTAATTATTTTTGAATATGAATGTTTCAGAAATTTTCTTTAGGAAATAAATTTAATAGATGTTTAGCATCGTACACACAAAAACTAATAGGTCGGAAATCACCAAATCAATCTCTATGAAATTTTCATACATTCTTAACATGGCAAATATTCATGCTTCTATTGACTGATTTTAGTTTTTCTGGCTTTTAAATTGTACGAGCTAGATATTGAAAAAATAATCTATGCATTAGTGGTATAAAAGGAAAGTCTGGCAAGACTTGCCAGCTGGTAAAGCTAACTAGTCCTGGAGCTCGTGAGCATCATCCTATGGCAACGAGGTCCGAACAACGTCCTATCAAAATGTTTAGGTTTTAAATTTAGTATAATGAAACTAGACGTCTGCCATTGTGTCAGTGGTTCCTGAGACCATTATAGACCTTAAATGGTTCTTCATAAGGTAAATTCCAGTCTCTCAAAAATTATATTTTTCTCGTATATCCAATTGTCTTAGGGTACTGATTTCTGATGATGCTAGAAGAATTTTTTTTAATGTGTGATCCTTTTATGTTATATTTTTAAATTAGTATTATATTCAATACTCATCATCAATATGAGAGTGTGTCTATCCCACACCAACTCGGGAGGTCTGGATTGCTGCCTTCCACTCATTCCTGTT
>JAUYWI010104183.1:0-11320 GCA_034780595.1 Parotoplana pacifica | reverse complement strand
CAAATATTTTCTGGATCAATATTTGTGGAATTCGTTTGGAAACAATATTTTGCTGCCTTTTATTCACTTTTTATACTGTTACGATTACTTTTTAAAGGGGTTGTATATAAAGTTTAATAAATGACAAACAAAAATGCAATTATTAAATTTTATTTTTTATTTTCAAGGGGTGCAAATTGCTCCAAATTTATTTGGGGGCCCGTAGTTCCCCGGCTCCAACATTATAAAGTCAGCGTAAATCAATGGACTGTGATGTTTTGATCGGAAAATTATATCTCAGCTATGAATATAATTTTCACTTTGTCATCAACACCTATTCAAGTTAGAGTTGCTAAATTTATCCTCATATTTGAACTTGTTTATCTCTGTTGGAGACATCTCAGAGACGAGAGCAATGCAACTCAGAACTATGAGTATCAATCTTGGTATTTCGTTTCAGGTCGGTTCAAGCTGTGATCGTATAGAAATGAATCTCCCAATGCCAGTTGGTCTCAGTAATATGTCTGGCCCATCGCGTACTCTCCCAATCGATACCATCTCTGCACTGCAATACTTCACAGGTCTCCAGAATTATTCATTTAAGGAAAAAGCAGTTCCTTACTTGGGAATGCTTCCAGTGACCGACACTTGGCGTCAGGAATTACGAAATCTGACAACTACAATTGTAGAACCTTTTAATGGTGAGTTCAACAATAGTAGTATAGAAAACGCTGTTTCTACTCAAAGTAGGCCAGGGGGTGGATAAGATACCAAATATTCGTCAATTGCTGTCTAATTCTACCCAGATTACGTTCATTTAACATCTTTACTGCAGAAAAATCTGGCAAGCCTTCGACAGTACTAACAACGTAGAATTAATTACTTTGACTTGCTGATTTTTTAAATTATGTTATTGGGTTCAAGTTTAACCTCGTTGTAAATGCTTTTTAATGAAGCAGATGATTTTTAGCAAGAAGTTAAATATTTTCATTTTGTTATTTCATTTTGTTATTTTATAAAGATTGTAAAATGTATTTTTTAGGTAATATACATTTTTTATTAATCATTATATATAAATGAGAGCTGGGATAATTTTTATAGGATTTGTTCCTATTTTTCTAGTAAGTCATTATAGGACTATTGGTCGAAATACGAGTCGGTTTGTGACCCCATAGGTATGTGACTCCATAGGTACAGTCGAAATACAAGCAGGCTTTCAATTAAGAAATACATATTTTCTTTTGAGCAGTTCATGAAGATCAATACTGAATAACAAAATTTATATTATCCATAAATACGTACTATTTAAATCTAACATAGATATATCTAACCGCATAATATTAAGTATGCACAGAAGTGCAGATGTGTACCTATTTAGTATTTCTTAAAAACCGATATTTCCCGGGTTGGCCTATATCTACATTCTCAAACTTTATTGAGTTCTTTTTTGGAATACGTTTATAATGAAATATTTGGAAGAGAACATTTTTCCTGTTTGTATGCCGAAATTGGCCAGAAACATGTTGATTTTTTTATTCAATATACCATGTTCGCATAATATACTTAGAGGATGCGTAAACGTCATAAGGACCGGTTCTCTAACTGTTCATGACTTTTTAAATTTGGAACAATGAAAACAATATTTTTAATAAATAGTTTGAATTTTTAGGAGGTGCTTGCCTGTCTGACATCTGTATAAATAATTATATTAGGCGCGTATTAGGTTTTATCTAACTACGATAAATTGTGTCATTAGACATTGAATAAATCTACAAATGGTCAATGCAAAGGTTCGATTAACTACTACGTAATATTGTTTCTCCAACCACCTCTTTCAGGCGGAGCCCCACATTTTTAGTTGCAAATTTATTATAGAATTAATATACACTTCTTTGATCTATTTAATTATTTTGTCAGGTTTAATGACAAATCTGGCATTAGCATAGATGGGCTCATCTAGTGCAGCTTTCTTATCTCTAATTATTTAGATCACCTTTAGAATTGTATTCTTTATTTTTGATCATATGAGAATTTAGAAAATGGTTAATTAGTGATGTTGTTTTAACTGAACAGACCAATTAGACCAATTAGGAGTAGATACCTACATATTATATGTCGTTGTTCAGCATTTATTTGATTAGAATTAAGATTGATTTGTTACGTGATTATAGTAATTATTTGCATAATATTTTCAATAATACAAACGGCTTCTTTTGCATCAGTTTCTGATAGCCATATGAACTTTGGAGTTGGCCCTGGCCATGTTAAATATAGTGTTTCTAATGGTAATAATCGATTCCACCTCCCTAACCATGTTTGAAAGCCGAGAGAATTCTAATCACAAAGAAAAATTCACAAGTGAAGTATTGGAATTATAGATTTATGATTAGCAATTTCTGTGGAGGTATAAAAGTGCAATTGTACTACTAGTATATTGATGGTGTCTTTTTTGATGCCTAGTAGAGTCTTATTGGAATGCCTTCTAGGATTTTATTGAATATCTACAAGGGTATCATCGAATATTTCTACGCTTTCATTGTATTCCTTCTAGGGTTTTATTGAATTTCTTCTGGGGTTTTATCGAACATCTAATAGAAATTTTTGAATAATTAAAAGGGTTTTGTTAGATATTTATAAGATTTATGTTGGATATTTACCAAAAAATTATTGGATTTTTAAAAGAGTTATATTGAATACTTAAGGGTTTTGTTGGATATTTAACGTTTTTCTATATTTACAAGAATTTTGTTGGATATTTACAAGGGTTCGGGTTAATCAAAACCCTTATGAATATGCAACGGTTTTGTTAGATACTTACAAAGTTTTTGTACTTTGTGGGTATCGAACAAAAACCTAGTTAATATCCAGGATTTTGTTTAAAATACAAACTACTTTCAAATGTCATGTTCAGAGTCCAAAAGACTTAAAGAGGCAGCAGTAGTTGAAGCTGCCCAAGAACAGTGTCTGCAACACCCGGCTCAGTGGCTGAACAAAGGTGCTGCACCAGCGATTCATACTGGGTCACATCGTACGCCATTGTATTCTCCAGCCACTGGACGGCTTATTCCCCCGTCTTCAAGGAATCTACAGTCACGTCGTTCACGTACTCAGGTAAGATACACAATTCGTTTTACGGTACCTACTTATGGATTTTAGATTTTGACAAAAAAAAAATATTTTTAAAAAGAATTATGCGTAGTGCTAAACCTACACAGAAAAAAATGTTATTAAGCTAGAAACCATATTTCTTTTAACTTGATTTGACTGGAAAATGGTGGAATGTGTCTTTTAAAAGATCACCAACAAAAAAATTGATAAGCCTTAAAGGGCTGTTGACATTAATTTTAGGTACGTATATAAAAACAAACAAAATGAAAGTATCTTTTAGTATCAATTTTGTATTGACAAAACTAAATCTTTCGACTCAGGACACACAACTTTATAGCTAGTGGGCAGCAAACTCTAATTTATTTTTTTGTACCAAAAACTTGGTAAGACATCCCGCTTTGTCGCCAATTTTTTTATCAATTGGTTTTTATTTTCATTTTCCATCCATCTGTATGACACTGATGGTTGCACAAAAACAAATTAGAAGGGCAATGCAATGCTGTCACTCAGTTGACTTGTTTTCTGTAGGCTTGTATTCGCGAGGCACTGAGTTCCGCTCAGAAGATTCGTGTGAGTTCACGAGGTCACAGTGCTGGGAACACAGCTCTACCAGCCTACGATCACATTTCTCTTTCACCAGACATGGAAGCTCAAGTGTTCACGATGCTTTGTGGAATTCTTCAAACTGAAGACGTACAAGCCGTACAGGCCTGGCTTTCATCTGCTTCTGAACGGTGAGTATTGTCAAGTGACCTTGGGGGGGGGGGGCAAATGAACAATTTTGCTAAGAGAATAAATTTTAGAACATTTGCTAATTGGATTTAAATTTCTATGGTTGTCAGTATAATTGAATTCATAATGAAAAACTTTTTGGAATGGTTTCTATAAATATTTTAGAGATTTTTCTTTATTTTTATCTACGGCTCTTCAAATTTAAAATAAAGAGTTTTATAAAGAAATATTTAAAATTATTAATTTATATCAAATTTTCTAACTTCTATTAAAAGATTGAAGCTAAGAAATATTTAAAACTGACCAATATGCGGGTCCTGATTTTGAATCTGACTTTAGTTTTTGGCCATCATGTAGAGTTCTGAACCTGGTGAAATAGCTTCCAGAAGCTCTTTATAGGCATTCTGGAGGCCTCCAGTGCCTTAACAGAAGCTTGGCAACCCAATATAATTTGTTTAGAGGGATATAAAGTTGTTTTTCAAATATAAATTTGAAATCCTGAACTGATTGAAGCCATCTTCTGGCTTCAAGGACAACGGATGGCTTCGAAGTAGCTCTCAAAACCTTTCTGGACCACTTTTTGCTCCTTTTAGTTTTTTGTCTTTAAAATTATCATTAGAATATAAATCTGAGATACTGATCTCACTAAAGCCACTCTGTGGTTTCAAGTACAACAAATAGCTATGGAGTAGCTCTCAGAACCATTCTTTGCCTCTGACTCCCCCATTCCCTTGAAAAACCGTTACAATCTATTTTAGTGTCACTTGAAAGTTAAAATTTTTCTTTAGAATATAAATTTGATTGAAACCACGTTTGAGATTTAAACTGAACTTCCTGGCTTCAAGGACACTTTGGCCACTTTGGCTCCTTCCAGTACCTTGCAAAATATTTACAATTTATTTTAATAGCATTTGAGGGTTATAAAATTGTCTAGAATTTAAATTTGATTGAAGCCACGTTATGGCCGCAAGAACCATACAAAATATTTCAATTATTTTGTATCTTGAATTGGTACCTACTTATCTTATATTGTTAGGTACGGTGTTGTGGTTCTGGTAAAGTAATATCAAATTCATGCGATTTACTTAAGATCACACACATTCATCACAGAACAATGAAACGTTTTTATTTTATTGCCCAGTACTGTATGTAATGTTAATAAACTCTACTATAGATTTTAAACGCTTCTACTGTATTTTCTCTCCAAAATTTTACACTATATTTTAAATTCGAATTGTCATTAGTTTGTGTATTGATTAGTGCTTTCTAAATCAAAACAATACATATATTTCATAAACTCTAAAGTAGATGTTTAATTGAAATCTTTCTATTTTTATTTTAGAGAAAAGTCTTTAGTCACCTCAATTATTCAAGCTGCTTTGTGCAACAAGGAAGAATATAGCCACATCAATCCTGATGGGCAAGTGAAAGATGTGCCTCCAACTGCATATTCAAAGGTTAATGAATTGATTTCATATGACTAGCATAACTGGATGATTTCCCTTTTCCATTTGTTTATAATATAAATTGACTTTCTATTTGTATAAAGTTATTATGTGGTGAATAATTTTATTTCTTTTAGGATGGCGTAAAATTGCCTCCAATTGTGGAAGGTGAGACTGTTATTGGTGCTAGCGACACGGTGAATCGTCTTATTGTCCACGCCGACTGTTCAAACGATGAAACTGCTCCTCCACCGATATCGTCAACTTTTGAACAGAAAGGTAGCAGGAATAAATATTTCATATAAAATTTTGTTTTATTGGTCAGAGAAAATAGAAATTGTTTATTTGGTACCTACGTAAATTCAAATTTAAAGATAATTGAATAAAATTTAATTTTTGGACTGTCTGACCTCTTTGCCTGGTTTCAATATTGATTTTTCAAAAAATATTGTCGATATATCTTCGCAAGGTTTTACGTACCAAATTTTAGCTAAATCGATTCATTCAGGCTCATATGTTATTTTCTACGCAATTTACTATAAATTACAGTTCTTGATAGTTAAATTAATTGTCATTGATCTTCTATCTTTTAGTTGAACAACCAGCAGTCTCTTCTAGCCAGGAAATGCCAGGAAAACATTTGACTGCTAGACCACGAAGGACCCCAACTCCTCTTAAATCATCTCGAAACAATGAACCATCAGCTATACAAAGAGCTGCCCACACTGATTGCTTGAAAATAGACACACCCTCCGATTATGGCGATGTCTCCAAAAGTCGCTTGGCAACACCGTTCTTAATGGCGGGAAATGCGCAGACCACCTGGAATCCAGACAACTCACTTGTAAAGACGAAAGGTCCCAAAACAACATAGAACACTGAAAATGACAAATTTCTTTTACATTTGGCGATTTATTTTTTGAACACTTTTGTAAATATTTAAGTCAAGACTTCAGACATCCAAGAAGCAGTTTTATTATGGTTTTTGCGGTCCAAAACAGCTTTTTGAAAAACTTACAAACTAAATAATTCTTGTGTAACCGACGTTGTACGAGTATACATATACAAGTAGATATAATTGAGTAATTATGTTATTGTTTAAATTTTGTATTTCTATTTAACTAATATTTGAAACTGTATTTCACGTCTTTTTGTAAAATTGAATTTTGGATTATGAAAATTGGTAGTTATTTATTGGTGAGATATTTTATTTTTTTCTGTACCCTAATTTAAAAAAAATCTACTGATGATTCATAAATTCTAACTTTATGCACTGCGCTTTATTTGCAATGTGATGTAAACTCCAGTATACTAACACAGTAATCACAATCAATTTTGTTAATATGTTGTTTTTCTATCAATTTGCTCTGACAATAGAATTTCATCGAAATTAAATTTATTGCTATTAATATTTTATACATCTCATACCTTTAACATAAGGCTTGATGCATACTTAAAGATTTTATTTCCATTTTTGAACGGTTAGGATCGAAAATATTTAATCACTTGTTGTTTTTGCTAGCACGGACATTCTTGGGGGGGGTGGTTGACCTCACAGGGGACGTAGATTCATTAAAGTTTCCAAGATGTAATTATTGCTAATTTGCTAATACTCACTGTTTATTATGACTATTTGTGATACAAAACGATCGTATCTGCTGCCTAGAAAATTTTATGGGGGGGGGGAACCATTTTGTTATAGTTGAATATTATTTAGTATTTTATGCTAACTATTGTATCACGATCCATTTACCGGTTGTCTTGAAGTTTGGATTACTTCTTGTTTAAACAATCTTTATTCTGAGAAAAAAAGAACTTTGATAAAAGTTGTTAAATTTGACCTAGTAGCCAGGATAATGGCATCTTGTCTTGCAATTGATGGATGGTCCTTGATTTTGGCACCCGTTATGATTGCTTCAGTGCAGGTACTCATGTATAAAGGTCAGTATGCAGAAGATTTTAACAGGATCTATTCACTAAATAGCTTTTAAATTTCATCTGATTTTGTTATTGTCCTTTATAATCAACTCTTTATGAAGAATTGGGTTGTTTGCCGTTACAAAATGCTTGAGAAGTTTCTACATTTAATTTTTTTCATAGTACTCTTTACCGTCTGTTTGGGGAAAGATGACTGTGAACTTAGACTTAATGAATTCAATTCTGATAATCCTTCAAACTATGGAGAGTTTGAATTCATCAAACTCAAAATGCATGGCGCATGGAAAGCATATGAGGATTTTGGATTGTGCCGAATTTTGTTTATTAAGAAGCTTTCTCAAGGTTATCCAACTGTAATGGGATATATAAGCTTTCCCTCAGGTCTTAAAAAAGTGCGATCAAATGGTATATTCTTGATTGGGCTTGATAAATTGAATCCTGATATCAGTTTCAAATGCAAGAGTGTTTATCTACGGCAGCTGTACAATCTTGGTACAAGTCAAACATCATTAATTGCCAATGGAAAACAGATTCTTCACTCAATTATTTTGTTTAAAATGGATGGAAAAGATTGCATAGAGTTTCACAACAGTTTTCAGTTTTCTTATAGCAGCTCTTCAATTGTAGTAAGAAACAGGAAAAACGAACTTATAAAGAAATATATTGTTGACATGATTGCGTATTCCAGATGGCTCAGAAAAATTTGACAGACTGTGATGTAAAAGGATCACAGTATTAATAGCTGCACAACTTCTGTTGAATCATTTCTGCCAGAATATGTTAAACTTGGTACTCCATCCCCAGGTGCTCCAAATGACTTCCAGGGTGCTTCATTTATTTTGAATGAAGCTTTAAGTTCTTCATTTCCTTCTTCCAGTAGAATTGGACATTCAATCCCAATGTATCACCTTGATGGGGTGTTTGACACTTGTACAGTTAAAATTTGGGAGTTTCACCCCAGGAATTTTATCTGACACCTACTAAAAAATTGCAAAAATGTTGGATTCAGCAATTTCATCAGGATCGCATAGTGAACTTCCAGGAAATGAAGCCGATTTCATTTTTGAACAGGATATAGATGAAGGACGCTATGTTTCAACAGTAAACCAGGTTGAACCTTGTATGAACAAGTGGTGGAGGGTAATAGCAACTCTTCCTTTTCAAATGACAAAGGTTTGCATTGTGAACTGGATGTTACCTCGCCTGATTGGATTGACAATGTTGATAATTTAATAAACATCTTTATACCAGAAAACGAGACTGTCCAGATGGTCAGGACGCTTCAGTTCCAACACTTTATAGCTAGCTAAAATTGATCCATCAAGAATAGAATGGGATGGTTCTGACTTTTTCAATCAAGCTGGCAAAATTTTTTATCACATGTACCACACCATATCTTCAGAAAACAGTGGATTCTTGATCACCCAAGTTGGAAAATGGTTAGAAATCAATGTAGATTATGAATTGCCTGAAAATACGAATTTCAGATCCATAAGTGTTATGCGAAATACATGGATCTGAAATACAAACCACAATTAGCGATAATGAAAAAGACTGAATAAAAATTATGAGAAGATATTGATGCTTTAGGTCAGAAGGGAAAGAAAGGAAAATGCAAAGAAAAATCAGCACAGTATCGATTAAGATCAACAAAACATCAACAATTAATTGCTAGGCTTGTGGATGTGTAAAAACAAAAATATTGCACTTCCATGGCTATGGCAAAGTTCTGGAAGAAGAAATTGCAGCTGGGAAATACAGAGTGACAGCCAACATGACACGCACAGTTTATGCTGAAGCAATAATGAATATTCCCTTTTATTTACATTCCAAATTACTTGACTTGTTAGACAAAAATGATTTGAATTTTGGACTTCCAGTTGTACCAAAGAGCAACTCAACAAAGTTTTGGTCTAAATTGTTGGCTAATGGACAGAAGAATTGGATATATAGGTATATACGCACCATACTAATCATTCCAATTTCTTCTTCTGATTCTGAAAGGGGAATTTCAGTTTAGAAGCACATTAAGTATGATAAAAGGTTATCACTCTCTGCAGCAACAATCAATTGATGCTCTATTATGAATAATAATAAATGGTTCTGAAATAAAGAATTTCAATGCATATCCATATACCAAATTCTGAGAGAAGTTTGGACACTGGATGACTGATTCTGTTGGAACTGAAGCCATTTTTAAAATGGCTTCAGTTCTAACAGAAGAGCATTGTCAGCAGTTGAAAGACAGATTGCTAATGATTTTGTACATTGAAAAGGAAGAAGATGTTCGTGTTGTCAGCAATTTATTTGTGTAAATAAAAGAGTAGGTCAGAACAATAACCATTTAGGTAAATGTGTAGGTATATTGTTGCTCAGAAAGAACCACACATACTAAATACTTTTCATAAGACATACATTTTCATTATATAGTATAGCATACATACACATACATTTACATGTAGAGAATATGATTACTTCATTATATTTGCTTAACTTCAATGCTCCCCTTTCACACTCCCTTTTCACCATCCTTTTTTCCTCCCCTCCATTAAATTTATGATCCGATTTTCTAGATATTGTTCCTGTGAATCTAATTAGCTTACTTAAAGTCTTTGGATTTCAATTGTAAAAATGGTGAAAGCAGGTGAGATCAAATATGTCTATGCTAAAATACAAATATTAAGGGAAGTCAACGAGATAGTTAATTTGCTAATTTGGATTATACATTTGATTCAACGGCACCAATTCTGGACAAATTAAGTACGATTTTTGTACTTAGGGACTGTATTACAAAAATGCAATGAGTGTCACCTCAATTTTCTCACTAATATTCATTGCATTTGTATGGAATTTTAAATGCTGTAACTGGGAATGTTTCTAAATAAATTTATACAGAGAGATGTGCAAAACAAATACGTATAAAAAAAATCACAAAATTTAAATATTTAGTGCGAGCTTAAAGTGGGTTAATATATTGCTTTACTACTTGAGGTTGTGGCAGAAATAATTTATTTATTTAAATGAAATAATAATTATTAGTTTTCATGAACTTTAAGGATAGTTACTAATGTAAACAAAATGGCTGATGGTTAGTTTAAATTTTATTTAAATTTATTAAAATATGATTTAATATTATATTCTATATGGTTAGGAATTCTATAATCCAGAATAATATCCTTTTCATTCATTCTAAAGTAATTGTCAACTAGTTTATTCGAAAGCAAGTCGTTGAAAGTCAAAATAGCTTTTTGATTTAAGATTTACATTTTTCGTAGATTTTGGGTTAAGGAAAGAAGTCTTAGGATTAGAACATTGATAGAAAGGAGAGCCTTTGAAACCTTAAGCTTAGTCTGGTTAGCCATCATAAACACTCAAATATATGTAAGGCTTTTGTCTGGTACAAAAAACCATAAGCAGACACGACAGCTACAACAAGTGGATTTTTCAGAAAACTTGTTCATTGAAATTGTTTTGTATAGATTTAAATTGTTTTAACTTTTCTATAGTTTTATATCTCTATGATATAGAGGTTGACATTGCCATTCATTGGATAAGGTGTTATGTTTCTTAACAGGAATAAGCTACCCTTGAAAATATAACACACAACATCCATTATCTGGTTCATACATGGATACTCTCAAATATACTAACATTTTGGTAGGATTGATAGGATAATACATGATTATAAATGTCTATTGATAGTATATACTCTATAACATAAATATTATAAATATTTAATGACAATACAGGATATATTTAAATTTTTGTAAAATTTATTTGTTGAGAATATCAATGAATAAAACTGATTACTGTTCATCGAGAATCTCAATGAATAAAACTGATCACTATTCATTGAGAATCTCGATGAATAAAACTGATCACTATTCATCAAGAATGAATTCAATGAATAAAAAATACTAAACTTTTGGATATCTTCCATTATTAAAGAATATATTTTTGATACTGTTAAACATTATTTATCAAGAATGATTCTCAATGAATAAAACTGATTACTATTCATCAAGAATGAATTTCGATGAAAAAAAAAACTAAACTTTTGGATATCTTTCATAAGTAAAGAATATATTTTTGATCTCTGATATGCAACCTAACACTTG
>JAUYWI010104172.1:0-11320 GCA_034780595.1 Parotoplana pacifica | reverse complement strand
AAAGTTAAATTATAAATGAAATTGTTTGTTTTTATTTAATAAAGACTCTGGGTTATTTTATAGAGAATCATGTTTACCTAGAACTAGGAGTCGGTTTTCAGGTAACATTTGGTGACCCTTTGTTTGGAACAAAAACAATAGCAACCTAGATGTTTTACCCGAGTCTGATAATAACTTATAAATATTAGATATTTTATATATTATTAACTATGTTATTTATACAGATGATACTGCCCGCTATAATTTTATTTTTCAGCTGTGATATATTCGTTGGACAAAAAAACAAATAAGTTATTTTTATATTACCTAGGATTGGGATAAATATTTACAAAATGGCACAAAATTATCATATATTAGAATTGCCAATTCCCCAGAAATTTTTGGAAGGTACCGATTTTGAAGCCTATTTAGAAACAGTTGACAATTATTTGGCTATGTATGATGTGCCTAATAATCAAAAATACAGATTTTTAATCGCAGTTCTACCAGAAAGATGTAGAATAATTTTGCAGGAAGGATTGAGGCAAGATATCGCTTATGAGGCTATCAAAATTCAATTATTAAGATTGATGGTAGATCATACTTCCACTGTCAGAGAGTCAGTACGATTTAATGAAATTCGTCAAATGGCTCACGAAAAAATTAACGAATTTTTGTATAGACTTACTCGGTCTGCACGTATAGCTTATCCTAATTTAACAAACCAACAAAGGGATGAATTGATAAAAAATCAATTTATTCGTGGTTTATATGATAGCGAAATTAGGGAAAATATTTTAGCAATCCAAGGTACTTTATTAGAAGTATCAGAGCGAGCTAATATTTTAGCTGAAGCTAAATTTACTAATAATTTGATAACTGGGAATCATAGTATAGAATTTAGTACGGTTAATGCAACCTATGCTAAGTCTGTTAGTGACGAGCTGACTGATTTTAAGAAAGAAATTATGTTAGAAATTAAAAATTTAATAAATAACGAATTAGTAGGGTATGGAGAGGATGTGAAAGTGAATGAACTTTCAACTAAATCCATTGAGGACCAACTGAAAGATTTAAAAAAAGAAATTATGAATGAGGTTAAAGAATTAATTAAAAAAGAATTTGCTAAGAGAGATGAGAGAAGTATGGAGAAGGATGGACGAGTTTATTGTAATAACGATAGGAGAATGTATTATAATGATTGGTCTAAACCAATTATTTGTTTTAAATGCGAAAAAAAGGACATTTGGCGAAATTTTGCCAGTCCCAACGAAAAGTCATGCAGTCAAACTAATGACTGACACTCATAAAATGGATCTACAGAGTGTCAGTGAAACATTTGATCCATTGACTGTAGATAGTCCCCGACAAAAAGTTACTAACGTAGAGGTTAGAACTACAAAAAAAGTAGATATGTCAGGTGTAGATTATTCTCCACAAAATGTCAGTAATATAGACGTTTTAGAGGATAATATAGAGTTAAATGAAAATTTGCATTTAAGTAATGTAAATATTTTAGAAAATGAGTTAAAATTGCACGATGAATTTACTATAAGTAATATTGCAATTTTAAGTAATAGCGTAGGTATACTTGATGAATTATATGTCGGCAAAATCAGTGATATTGATATAACCGACAGAGAGTGTTTTGATGAGGTATTGAATGTCATTGATGGAGATTTTGATGCCAAAGGAATCTTTGGTGAGGATAATGTCAATGGAGAGTAACAGAAGTATAGGATGAAATCAATATCACATAAAATCCGTGGATAATTACCTCTGGTGTAATGAATATAAGACATTGTGCTTCTATATGTGCTTCGATATGTTATTTTGTAGATACATACATATTTCATTTGAAACAAACATAATTGTGATAAAATGGGGATCATAAATACTCCCCCAAAATGAATGCAATAGAAATAACGTTACCACATACTGAGCATGATTTTAAATATCTAACTACCAAATATTTGATTGAAAACTATTTGGTATTTTTACAAAATATTGAATGTTATTGTAGGATGAAGAAAAGTATTTTACTGTTAAAGTTTTTTCGGAGTATTTATCTGATCCCCATTTTATTACAATTTTGACAGAAAAACCTATAAGCAAAACAAAATATCTACACTAGCTTACATAGTATGGAATCAAATGAATAATGAAAGGAAACTAATCCCAAATAAAAACATTTCATAATACTGTGCAGTAATAGGACAGTACTTTTAAATGGTCATTCTGAATAAACTCAATTTTAATGTAAGCTGATTCATGTTTATATTATGCACTGCTCTTTTATTTTGCATTCAATCAGGTAATGTGGATGAAAGTAAACAGAGGGAAATAACTATATGTGAGCAGGTTTCGAGAGTTTAAATAAAATCTTGTCACCGACACTTCAGTTGAGGTTTTATGATATCCTTAGATCTTGTGCTAAAAGTATGTTCCAACGTAAATTAACACAGCTACTCATAAAACAATATAAGAAATAAGTTCTCTAAGCTAATTTAAGGTCCTTGGCATAAAAAATAATAAATCAAGCATGTAACTAAGTTCATTTGTTTTGATTATATCTATTGAAGTTAAACAATATCATTATAATTTAATATTAAGGCAGCCACTGGTAGCCTTTAGTAATTTTATTTTTTTATATAAGCAAATTATTAATATCCATCTCATAAATAAACTGTAAATAATGTGATGACCTTATAATAATCGTTTAAATTCTATAATCTGAGTTAGACATAGTTACATGCCAAAAGAACGAACAATGGTCGTCGAGACAAATAGAATTGAGCTCAGAAGCAGTATTGGCTGCACTTCGGTGATTGATCCACCTACATAGGAACAAATAAATTAAATATTAAGATAAAAAATAAAATAAAAGCGAAAATCAAATTGAACAAAATAGATTTTTCAGTGCGGTATTTCTATGAATATTTCCAAGTTTTCTTAATTATTCTTTTAGTTAACTTTTTAGTAAAAATTGCCTATTTAAACAAATGTGTACTAAATCATCTTAGTTTAGGCAAGTTCCGATGGTCACATTATTGAGGTGTCATTAATTAAGTTTGAACTATGCATGTTTTAAAACCTTCGGTTATTAATAAGCAATTTATTCTTTTATTCACTGTTTATTCATCTTGGGAACATTAACAGTTTTATGTACTAAGTTAATAAAATGAGTTTACTTGATAATTTTCTAATTGTATAAACATAATTCAATCGAATAAAGTCAAGTTTATAAAGTATAAATTTAAAGAACATTATATAAATATATATATATAGTCGTTATTAAAGGAAAGTAATGTTGATTTCAGACTCAGCTGTCAACTGATCACTTTTAATTTGTTATTAATGGAATCAAAATGTAGTTTTTTATGCAGAAAATGGAAATAGATTGAACGGAGTATTTTTTCTAACAAATTATTTCCCATATATGGTCATTGAAAAATCACTAATATGGATTTCTGACTAAAGCTTTATGCAAATGATTTTAATTTTGTTATTTTTGAAAACAGCACACTCGATTTAGCCATATTGTGGAAACAAACTAGATGGAACGTTTTTGTGGAACTCTTCTGTGCATTTGTATAGAAGTCTGGTTATAAACTGAGTAATTTATTATGCCGCTATTTTTTGGTTCTAAAAAACTAATTTTGTGGTAACATTTAAAAGACTTCGAACTAAAATATTTATTTTGACCACATGCATTTTAAGTTTAAGCCAATTCTGAAATTTTGATCAAAATTGCCGCCTTTTTATTTCTAATTGTGTAAGTAGTAAATACTTACCGGAAGCAGGCGTTTTTGCACTGGTTGTCGTATTAGCTTGTAGTTTGCAAATAGAATCGAATTTGACTCCACAATGATAGAATATCCACTTATCAGGAATAGCTTCATGCAGCTTTAGAACACACCTGGCATCGGAACTTGTAATATTAAAGTGATCGGGCTCCTGACCGTTAAACCAATCATTGAATCCAAATGGTGATCCATCGATCCAATGACCGGATCTATTTTTCTCTGATTTGGGAGAAGAAGCTCCAATCCAATAACTTGTTTTTATTTCTTTAACAAGCTTGTATAAAATAAATCGATTTTCACCACTGCTATGAATAGATGCCAGATGTGCAGCATCATTATTGCAAGACAATTCAGCTTCCGTCCAAATCATTTTTCGTTTTTCCCATTTATAACAATTTTCTCCAAACAGTTTGTAATTTTTGGGGCACGGATGATCCACTTCTGACAAGAACAGAAAATAAAGGAGCTTTATTTCAAGTTATGTCCGCTTTACTCGTTATAATAATTCACTAATTTTTAACATCTTTTAATTTTATATCAAAAGTTTTTCAGTTTACAATTTGTTTGGTTATTTTCAGGACAAAACATTTTCTGTATTACCTAACATAAATTTAAAAGTTGACTAAAACTGATGAAATAAAATTAAGTGACATATATCTTACCCTTTTCAGCTGTAAATTGTATGCCAAAAGTTGTGATTAACACAAACAAAAATTGTTGCAGAAAATATATGTTTTTGACATCCATTTTGTTGAAGATGACGTGCCAGTAACTAAAGATTTATTTTCTAATTATAATTTGAATTTAAAAGTAGACTTATTATTAATACATAGAATATAACTTTTATTCTATGCATCGATAAATCTTTACTTTCTAATACATAGATCAATCCATGGAGAACTACTTTATATGACAAAGAGTTCTTTATGGAGCATGGAGAAACAACAAAATAATGTAATTTTATTAGAATTATTGCTGGTATAATAGCCCTTGCGATAATGAATAACCTTTGAAATAATCAATTACATCACCCAGTTTCTGTTAGTACTAAGTGTACACAATACCTTTCAATCCTATAAATAGAGTTAAGTACATAGGCATAGCAAAGTTCTTTCAAAGAAAATTAATCTTCGATATGATTTTGATGTGTAGAGCCAATTAATTATGATAAAATACAATTTTGCCCTGATATGGTCATCATCAGAGAGCAGCAACCAAAATGTAAACCATCCAAGTTTCAAATATATTATTACAAATGCCTTTTTCCTATTTCAAAAAAACATTTTGTAAATCACATAAACATTACTAAAATACTGATATAGATATTTATTTAACAACGCTAGAAGATCTATTCTTAAATCGCCTTCATCTTGTCAGAATGATTGATCAAAATGACAATATCACCAACCAAGCTATTGGAGGAGAATTAATACGATAAGAGCAAAGTTCCTTCCCTAGTTGAGGGAAAACAACATTTTTTATTGAATGTCGTGCCGACAAATACAATCCCATCAATTAGTGATTAGACCTCAACTGAACAGAAATTTGACATTGGACGAACCAGAACGTACAAAAATTCCACAGTTAAAAATGATTAAATATTTACTCCGCCATAATGTGATAATCGATTGTGTCAACTTAGCATTTTATTTAGTTATCGAAGAAAATGTTAACGGATCAATCATTCAACATGCAATATAATCAATTCGATTAATATTTTCTGTCAATAACAAAAAGTCATGATTATTATACACCTTTCATCAAAGAGATCTGGAACCAGTGTGTGTGCCATAGACTGTCGGTAGCAATGAATGGGCAAATCTACAGAACATGAGTTAGACAAGTAGCTTTTAATGCCGCAGAGACATGAGTAGTAAGATCATCAGAAAGAAATACCCTAAGAAGGGCAGAAAAGTAATGTGATTAGACAGATAAGTGGACATAAGCCGCCAGACAAGATGAATTGAGAATTGGTCTGTGAGAGTCCATTGTAGAGGTAGTGAGACGCAGCTGTCAGAGATTGTGTGCTCACGTCCTGAGAAAGTTAATAGTGGTGAAAACAGAGCTCTGAATTTCGAAGTGGAAGGCACACGAGAGGGTAAGAGGGCGTATTGGGAAGCTTTGGGACCATAAAGATAGAAAGCAACGGTAAATCTCGATGTGGCCAATTGGCGCCTCCGGCCAGAGGAATTAAAGCGACATCTTAAAATTAAATGATGATTATTATACACCTCTCATGACAAAGATATCAAAGATAACAACTTTCAGTGAAAATTGTTCATATTAAAAGATTTGGAGATCTCAAACGAACGACATCAAAAGACCATCACAGCAATGACTGTACCGCCCTTGTGCCAGCCACCGACTTTCTCCGACATATGTTCCGAGCGGCAAATCCTGCAGTAAATCAGCTTGACATGCCCTTTGTGCAAGCAGAGAGCGTTTTTTGGTCTCCTAAAGCATTTCTAATCAAATTATATTGCTCTTTGAACAAAAGTTAAAATAACGGAACGAATAAATGTCTGCTGATTTGCTGCATAAAGTAATTCTGGAGCCGCTAACTAAACAGTAATGGCTGACTCCAGAGAAGTTATCGGCCTTTGTGGACATCACTACTGATTATCATGTGTCACTAATTTATTAGTTTTTGGTATCTTTCATTGGCTTTACATATTTGGATAAGTTTCCAAAATGTTCTTAAATATGAAATAAGAGAGAGTTTCAAAATCTATCTTTGAAAATTGCTGAGAGAGAGAGAGAGCTTGTTTGAAATACCTATTTAAAAAAACAGCATTTGAAGACTAAATACTGGATATTGTAACAGATAAAATACTGGATATGGTACTGTATAAATGACTGGATATTTTTGCAGGCAGGGTGTCAATAATAACTATAACGCCTTCCCAAATACAAAATGGGCAATTATAAAATTAAAATAAAGTTGTCAATATCGACCACAATCAATTTGCAAACGTCGTTGAATTGTACGTCGGACAATTATTAAATGCCGTGGTCGTTGTGACCTGATGGTACGTGACGTCATCCTGGGATTAGCAGTGATAACGTCTGGTCATTTTATCAGTGTGTGGTCCAAGTGAGGGTCGGGTGGCATAAGAATTCGTTTCACTATATCTCTTTGGATATCTCCAAACAGATTGATTCATATGCAGTCGCAATAGCTCTTTTGGTAAAGTCCTAGAGTACTTAAAATCTCGATTTGGGATTCTTTAGTAGGCGGAATATTGTAATTTTTTAGCATATACAGCATAAAATACTGTTCGAAGATAACACATATTATACATACAGCAGACACAGGATAAACAGTATTTGCCTTATGACAGATAATAAACAGCGTAACGTAAAATAGAATATATTGATTTTTTAGATATGATACAGTATCTATGACCGGAATTCTAAACATTTCAGAAGCACAAAATCTGCCCTAGATAGC
Source organism: Parotoplana pacifica (assembly GCA_034780595.1). Lineage (NCBI taxonomy): Eukaryota > Metazoa > Platyhelminthes > Proseriata > Otoplanidae > Parotoplana > Parotoplana pacifica. Next base: position 4,084 of record JAUYWI010104172.1, on the reverse strand, counting down.
AGACATTTTAATTTGGTGAATCTAATAGTTAAAGAATAAATGGTGTCACCTTCAAGCTTGTTTTTCTCATCTCGAAGATTCTGGTTATCAGCTAGAATTACAATAAAACAAAATGGATAACACCAAGAGAGTGACTGCATTCAAATACATATTTCTATTGCAAATATTTGTGACAATCATCCGGGAATACCATGTGACAAAACATTGAAAATATACAAAAACAATTAAATAATTAACAGATCGAATTTATAAACTAGGTTTTAACTCAGTCTTAGTATATTAAAGGTCAAGTTTCCTGATTCAAAAATATGTTGGTCTTCTTACTTTCTACAGTTTCACATCTCTTTTGAAATTGATCAAAACTATCTAAAAACAAAATGAATTTTCAAATAATTGAAAATATTGTGGAACTAACTACATACATCATAGTGTAATTAAATCTAACTAAAGGCTGGCTTGGCACATCATACAAAAAGTACTCTAGCACAATTAGAGAACACAATTCGGTTTCAGCCTTAGTATGGATCATCAGGAGAACAGGAAATTAAAGAACCGAACTTCATACTACTTGAAAACTAGCAGCGAAATAGAGCTCTAGAGATTCCAATTTCAGATCCACAATTATTGGTATCACTCCAACAGAAAACACAAAAATGATATTCCATAATATGCCAAAAAACAAATAGTGCATCAGTTTACTCCTATATTTGGGAACCTGGTCTAAAAAGTTATGATAATACATCATTTCACTGCTATAATTGCGATTATAGTCTCAGTAATTATGGAAATGTTTGAATTGACCCCTACCTTTCAGAACAAGATAATGATCATTCATATTTGACAGTTTGTTTGAAAAATTAAGAGTTATGAAGATATTAGTAAAAATGGTCATTAAGATAAAATCTAATGTTGGAAAATAAAAAATCAAATATCCTACCGTTCAATTGTGACAAGTCATTTAGAAGAGCTTGTCTTCCAGCTAGCAATTAAAAATATATAAAAGTTAGTAGTATACATACATACATATATACAGATACAAATAGAAAAAAATCAGTGCTTACAAACCATTCTTTGATTCTAAGACAACAGCTATTAAACATCAATAGAAACTTAATAATCATGTTATGACAGGGGATATCTCTATTGTTAGGACAAGAATCTTATTTCCATTCTTGAGAAGAGTACTAAATTTAGAATTAGTCCCATTAATTATCAAAAATGTAATATCATCCAACGGCAGATATTAAAAACTATGTATATTTTCAAATGGGCTAAAAAAGAAATTATATCTCCATCTCTATTTGATAATCATTTCAGTCATATCGTTTCAAATATAGCTAAAAAAATCAGAAATTGCACAATGTATACATTTAATTTCAGTATTAACATTCTTAAAAATATATTCATAGTCAATCATGAAAGAAATGTTATTGTTCCAGTTGATAAAGCAAGTAATACTTTTGCATTCATTTGTAAACAATTTTATATTTATACTCTCATGAAATAATTCGGTATTTCTACCTATGGCAATGATGTTTATAAATCTTGTGGTCCTTCTATAGATAACATCTACCATAAACACCATAAGAGTTGTCTAGATAACTTTTAAAATTAGTGTAAGAATGCTGACATTCCTAATATATATTGGACTGCTAAATTTCATAAGTTTCGATATATCAGTGGTGCTGCTAAAGTTGTTTGTCTTGTACTTCAATGTATATAATCTCGTATTAAACCATACTACAATGCCAAACGTACTGGTATTAGTTATTATTGGAGTGTAAATAATTCTATAATTTTTAATAATTAAATTTGATTTCAGCACATTATATACAAATTTGGCTACTAAGCGAATCAATACTCAGTTAGTTAAGCTTATTAGTAAAGTGTATTGAAGTTCTAATTATAACTACATCACTTTCAATCTCTTGACATTGAAAGCTTTTAATCATCTACTATTACACCTGACAATTATTCATGCTCTAGCTTTACTGGACTGTGTGCTGCACTTGATTTCATTCTTTACAACAAATTAGGTTTTAATCAAACAAAAGGAAATGCTAGTTCTCTTACTGCTGATCTGTACATATCCAGGAAAGAGGTTTCACTATTTGTAACATATCTAAATTGAATGCCTCTTTCGTACTGAAACTTTCTAATAATTCCATATACATTGCTGATATTCTAATTATGAAATTCTAATTACGAATTTATCAAATCTGTTGATAATACTATTCCTTATGATTCAGATGCTAGCAATTCGGTTAATTCTGTTAATGCTGCCACAATTAATTATGTTTTTGTAACAATCCTCCAAAATGTTTACAGAATTTAGGTAATACCTATATACTTGTTCTTTAATTAGTGTAATCCAAATATTAAGTTGGTCAATATCAATGGATATTTTAATTCCAATAATGAATTTATTACTCATACCAATATTAACAATAGTTCAGATGGTTCTATCAGGTTAAGTTTTATTAAAGATGTTATTACTTTATTAATATCTTATAATGATTTTATTACAAATCAACAAGGTGTTCATGAAGTTTTTCTTAAAATCATTAGTACTACTATTGGTCTTTTTCAAACTACATACACTTGATCAAATTGTTCTTCCTTTTTAGGCTAGTGATGATGACCTTAATTACATCAGCAAACAGTTTCATGATATTGACAGTAAGCCATTTTATCACTAATAATGATAGATTTTGTAATAATTTTCAAACAGTTACTTATACCACATTCTATCACTTATAATAATATCAATTTTCAGTCGAACATTAACTATTTTAATCAAGAGATTTAGTAATACTAGTTCTGGTAGACTGACAAAAAACAGCAGTAATGTAGTTGTTCCTAATAATATTTCTTACAAAAACAAAATTATGATCATTTTTGATGTTATTGTCAACCGTGGCCATTACATTTCTTACGTCAGGAATAATGCATTATTGGCATATATGTAATGATTCCACCATCTAAAAGTTGATTTCGATCTGCTTTTTATTCAACTAGTGCTTATTTAGCCTTTTACATTTTAATTAAGAACTAGATTATGGGAAGAGTGACGCTTGTGTACACATAAAACTGGTTAAAGTCACCACTGAGAGACCTAAGTCCTCCAACCATATTTATTGTTATTGTTCTGCATTTTTCATCTCTGACTGAACTGTTTGATGAATATCGAATAAACTAGATAGAACGGTCAAACGCTAAGCTTGACCATCTTATCATGCTTCGGCTTGTGTGTATAACAAGATACACATGATTACATAGTTTTGATTTGATCTTCTAAAATTGCTGTTTTTATGTTTAAGCCATATTTTTTATGAGATTACATTTATTTCTATGATGTTAGTATTGTTCGAGGGTGAAAGATTTAATTCTGTATGTTGTTGCAGTAAAGATTTCTTTCTACATAAATTATGATGAAATTAAAGGAACAATAAATAATGTTCCCCTTACCATAAAATACAGCATGGTGTTCTTACCTTTTAAATCAAAATTTTCCTTTACTACAGATTCATTGGTCTCTAAAATAATCAACATTTAGCAGGTAGTTGTTCAATTTAAATTAGTCATTAATCAAGTCAAAAATATACTCTTTTCTATTGGGTTCTCTGACTTGTGGCATGTAAATGTCAATGGATTCCACTTTCTCCACAGTTGCTTATTACATAAGATTATGACATTTTTGCACAATTTTCTTTGGTTTGGCTTGGCTTCTTCAATCGGACAAATTGAAATTACTGAACCTGCTTAGGTCATCGGCCACATATCTTTGTTCAAAAAATAAAATTTGTTGATAAATGCTTCCAAGGTACCGGTACAGCAAATTTGACATTATTGGCTGTGGCTACGGGGGATTAAACTATATTAAATCACTTTCTTAAAATTAATGATGCCAAATTAGCCACAATTAAAGGTACTTTAAATACAATTGAAATAAAATTTTAATAAATTCAAATACAAATAAACCAAAGCTAAAAGTATTTCCATCTCACATCTACAAATCATTCGGAACCGAGAAAGTGACTTTAAATAACCTAAACTAATTTAAATATCTGTGCAGAGTCTGCAT
>JAUYWI010104161.1:0-11321 GCA_034780595.1 Parotoplana pacifica | reverse complement strand
CATTATATTTTTGATCTTTTGTCCATTTTATTTTATATTATATTATCCAAGATCATGGTGACTAACATTAAAACTGCTATTTTAGTTTAATTTACTAACCTATGTTCCCTTAGTTCAACTTCTAATTCGGAAATCTTTTTGGCTATATTCCTTTGTTCATTTCGCATTGTGTTAAATCCTGAAACAATCTGCTCCTGAGTTAGTTTATCTCCAGATTTTTCTGACATGCTGATGGTGATTTATTTATAACTACAAGTTTTAAAAAAACCAAAACTGAAAAACTAACTATGGTTAAAACAAGACAGAAGAAAACTCTAATGATTAAAATAGAAAAAGTACTCCAAGAACTAATTTTCTTATCAGAAGGAAAAAGATATACTTTGGAACGTTCAGAAAAATGTGTATATAGTTTTTTTTATAAAATTGCTTTACGATAACAGCTCGTTATTTACCCAAACACATTTTTCGATAAAGTTAACAAAAGACCTTTGGTAGTATGAATAAAAATTAGCTTTAACTTTCGTTTTTATATTTTTTGTCTAAAATTTATTGTAATAAATCAATACAAAATCCTAATTTAAACATAATATAGTTTGGATAGTAATATAAACTTATATTATTTAACATTTACTGATAAAACATGACCATAAGAAAATGAGTTAATTACCATCGATTTCATAAGTTATTAATCATAGAGGTTCGACTCTCGCTGGATCTCTATCTTTTCTATAGTAAATAAAATTCAATTTTTTTTATAATATTTTGTCAAATTGAGCCTCTATTAAGTTGCACAATTTTTTCACAAATAAATTCATAGATTGAATTGTTTAAAATATTGGCGAAACATGTTTTTATATATCCAATGCAGTCTGTATAACAAAATTGTTCAATTTATGTAATGGTATGATTATTATGAATATTTTATATATTATTATTATTTTGAGAACCATCTAGTAGCATAAAACCACATACACCTCTAGCAAGTCGGACTCTGTGTATAATATATATATATATATTACTCTATGGTATTAATCGTTTGGGATTTAATAGATGACGTGTTTTGCAAATTAAGTCATATTTAGGTATGATCCGTCGAACTTTCAGATCATAATTAAACTTGCTGAAAGTAAAAACAATTTTATTATTATATAACATTCAATTTAATAATATTTTACAATGACTAAAAAACAAATACCTTAATAACTAAATTTATTCAAGATAAATCTATCTACATACAAATACATCTTGTTTGCTTTTACAATATATATGTATAATCAAGGATAACTAGCCTCTGCTGTCCTTATAGGCAATAACAAATTATCTACAATTAAAACAATAAAATACACGTACCACAGCTATTTCAAATAAAATTTTAGTTTTGAGACAATTGTCGTCAGCGGAGCTGATCTATAATGAACCAAAAACATACATTTTAGGTTTGTTATAAATCTAGAAATCGATAACAATCATGTTATTCATCACACGTTGCAAGAAAATAAAATATATATACCTAGATGGTTACTGTAGATCCGTCAACAGGAGACTGGTCCAAAATTTTTTATTCGGACACTAGGAGTACTATTTCCTTGGTTGCTTCAAAATATATAGAATCATTAATTCTATGATTTCCACTTAAATGAGCGGTAGGAAGATTCTCTTTTCATTTGAAAACTTTGTAATTTTTGAAAACAGAAAGTAGTCCGACATTTCCATAATTCTCCAAGGCAAACTACTAGCAAAGATAAAAAACCTGCTTTTATGAATACCAGGATTTATTCTGAAGGGCTAACCTATCAAGCAGAAACCTGGGAAATAATACAAGTTGTTGACTTAAAAACAAAATTAATGTGGCAAGCCTAGTAATGCGAGACCGATTGTATTATCAGGTCCGAGATTGGATTCTGAAAACACAAATCTGATAGTTTTCAAAATTAAAAAAATAATAATAGGTATGTAGGTATATACAAAATTATGATGCAGTATGCAATTTTTGAAATAAAAGATTCATATTTGGTTCCAAAGGTATGCAGATCCACTAATTGTCCTACACCAAGTTTGAAAATTGAGATTATTGAAACAGATGTCATCGGCTCCTTTGTTGACATTTTTTGTTTCTTGAAAGAATGGTAAATGAATTATTTGTCCAAGATAGGTGTAGTTTAATTAGTATCTAACTTTAGCACAACCATTTCACGTTAATTGATTTTTTAAAGGGCGCTCGCTGTAAAAACCGAGTTGAGTTTGTCAAATTCGATCAGTGTACTACCAACCAATTGAAAAGCTCTACATAATATACACAATACCATTACAATTTTGGATATTAATAGATCCAACTACAATAGCTCAGGCTGCATATATTATACCTTCATACAACTCTCGTTTTGGTTAGTTAACCCCCAAGAGAACAATTAGTTATTCTGCTAACCACAACAAGAATCAACTGGGAAGGTTAAAGTATCTTGATCTTGTAAAACATAATCAATACAATAATACAATATAGGTACGTGTAGGTTTAATTCAATATAATATGTTCAATAAAAATAGTTGAAAATGCAATAGAACTGAGAAGACAAATTTGCTTAAAAATATAAATAAGTAAATATGTACAATGTATGTATGTGTGTATGTATATTACAGACAAAGTAACGTGTTTGGTATAAATAAGTGTTCCTTAATGTAAGCTTCTTAAGGTGGGAGTAGGAAAATAAAGAAAGCAACCAAAGGTAATGGAAAGCAAAGTGAAAAATTCTCCCTAATAAAACATTTGCTTTGGCCGGCCGGTTATGCAATTTAACATGATAAACAAATCATGTTCTCATATAGAATTTGAATTTGTACCTATAGTAGATAAAGAATAGCTGAGATACGTCCAGATTAAAAATATTTTTATTATTTCAATTTTGTTGTTCATTTATAAACCGTTAATTATTACTTAGCAATATCTTATTAGTTATAGCAATAACTTATTACTTAGCAATAACCAAAAACATAGATTCGGTAGAGTTCTATATATCAACATTCTCACAAAATAGATAAGCTATCTGTTAACTTCTTCATGTCTAAACAATAAAGAAATATTATCTTAAAGTAGGTTTCCTGGCTTGGTAGTAGTAGCTACGTAAATAAATATGGATTATGATGTCGACTTCAACTGTCTAAATAAAGATAGGTACAGGGAATACAGTTTCCTATGTATGCAGTTGCAAACAGATTCGCTTGGGTATGCTTTCATATTATAATGATCATATTATCGATTTTAAAGAAAATGTTTTTGAATCTAGTTTCTAATAGTTTAAACAAATTTTAGCTGTGCATAATGCAACACACGCAAAACTGAGAGACGATTCTTAATTGTCTAAATTCTCTCTAATTGTCCAAATATATAAATTTAAGCATTCTTTGGATTTCGCTCTAAAAAATAATCGGTACAGTGCACTGAATTAGTCCAATTTCTGTACAAACATAAGTTATGGAATTAAACTGGGATCATAATTTTAATTTTAACCATTAGTAAATATTAGTTGCATTGTTGTTTACTTTCACTTTCCGACCAGGGACATACTGAAACAAACACTTGATGCGTAGTATAAAAACTGCGCCCTTCAATTAGATTTAAACAAAAACCCCAACTAACAAAGCGTATTTCAAATAGGCTGGATTTATATATTACACACGTCCTTCCTACCTATACGATAAAATAGTTTTTGATTCCGGTTTCATTTTGCACGTGGGAGGTTTGGACTAGGGGCTGGGCCGGCAGCGGTACACTAGGAAATAATTTTTTAGCTGCTCCATGTACATATTAATAAACTATTGAATAACCGAATAGTTCATCGGTTAAAGAGTGAAGCAAACAGTATATTATTATCTCATCTTTTGTAGATTGTCAGTCATGCCGAAAATGTGAATATAAGGTTCATATAATACTTAATAAAATCATCAGTTTGCAAAGCTAAGCATCATGATTGTCAATGCACAATGAAGAGTTTTTAAAGTTTATAAATACACACACAGACAAACCACAGCACTGGCAAATGTTAGTCTGGGAAGCTGTGTACACAATAAGTTAATCAATCACAAGCTTGAGCGTTGTCACTCACATAAAAAAGCAATAGCACTACTGGCCAGAAGGTCAATAAAATGATTAGCTACACAATCAGTCAATGGTCCAACTCAGTAGGATCCATTACGGGAATATCCTGATACACCTTGTAGGAAGAATAAGTGCTGATGTCAAACGGCTTAACAGCAAATTCGTCAACCGCTTCCTCGGATTTTGATTCTGAGGGAAAGCTGTCGGCAACAAAGGCATCTTCCTCGGCTTCGGCGTTTAAAGTGAACTGTTCAAACAGAGTTGGACGTGCCAAGAGCTCCGTTGTGTCAACAGCAGGGTCGCCGGCGTTGTTGGCAGTCGACCCGTCTCCCGTCTCCGATGAACTAACCAAATCTGCGGATGAGCCGACGACCTCTGCTGGAGCTAATACAGTACTAGGAGATTCTGGAACACCAGTAGATAGGGACACAACGGGTGGTGTTGGGTGAACTGTATTATCTTCATCAAGTGGCGTTTTTATTTTGCCAACAGAACTAGTTTGGATTATTTGGACTTCATTAGCAGCTTTATGAGGGACCAGTTCTACGCCTATTAAAGACGAGGGCATATGATGGGGGTGCTTCCTTAGATGAATGGACAAGGCATTCATTAGCGTTGATTTCGAGATAGGGTCTAGTGTTTGTGCCGATGTATGGATCATTTCAATCATCCCGCCTACATTGATATCTTCGGATTGCACCGATTCTAACAAATTGATCAACTGATTAACCTTTTCCCGCACTTTTATGTGCAAATATTCGGTGGATATTGTAACAGATGGAGGAGGCATCTCAGACAATACAAGCTTAGGAGCCAAGGGGGACGTTCTTGGAGAAGGCCACGATGAACGACTTGAGCCGACAACAGGAAGACGAGTGGGTGAATAATTTGACGGGGAGTTCTGACAAAAATTGGCCGGTGCTGACGTCGGTGCAAATTTTACCTTTTCCAAACCGGGAGATGCCGGTGATGCGTAGACGAAGCTCACATTGGCGGTTTGGCTCGGAGATGGGGAGGCCGGAGTGAGGACATTCGATTTGGAATGCGCTGGTGGTTCCTTAAAGAAGGGATCCATGATACTCAGTGGAACATTGAACTGTTCTGTGAATGAATTATTAATCAAACCTCCATCTGGGGTGTTGCAAGTTGGGTCGTCAATAACATTGTTGCTATTGGTCGTGACACTCTCATATGCATATTGATTTCCCAGGAGTCTAAAAATAATCACAAAATATATTTTTGTCTTTAACATGTCATCACTGACTGTGATTTCTTGACACATTATAGGTACATACATACCCAAACTTTAGGAAGTTGACTGAAACACAAAATAAGACATAAAACAACTTTGAAAAAGTTGGCTTATCAATGCTAACCACCATATCTATATCTATTGGTGCTGCCTTGCTACTACTTATTATTATGTAGCTAGCTGGGCGGACCTACTTTGGCAGTTGAATAATTTGATAATCAAACTCCCGCATCCAGGTGGACAATAGAGCATTCTTAGCACTGATCCTTTTCATTGGGTCCAGCTGCAACAGCAAATCCAACAGGTTGACCATATTGGACGGCAAGCTAAAATTGTTCACATAAATTATTATACAGCCCCGCTCTGCTAGTAGTATATGACAAACAACTTCTCAATGACCACTGTGAAAGTTTTAACGTTGTTGGTTGCCTACTTTTCTCACAGCCCAACCACTTAAAACTACATTTTGTACTGTTGTTTTTTTATTTTGTCACCTGTGAGAAAATTTGGATCAACAAAATTACATTACAAATGTTCACAAACTTCACATAAGTCATTGTAGAGTTGTCTGAAAATTACTTTATTTGTTCTTATGATATACTCACAGGTGACGGTTGAACTATTTTTGTAAAACGTGAAATTGCAAGGGGCGGGGAAACAATGTACGTTGATATAATAGAGTTAATGATGAATGGGAAACTTCAATGTCTTACTTAGGGCCGAGGTTGTTTTCACAACTGATTCAAAACAAATTGTTGTATTTACAAAGAAATATTATGCACATAAAATTGATTATTTTAAAAAGCCATGGCAGTCAGCCATGTTTGACCAAAGATCTCATAATATTGGGGTACCTACTGGTAAATAGTACGCTATACTTTCATTATAAATTAGCTTTTTATAAAAAGATTCTTTGCTACGTTTTTCTGCATCGCAATCAAATTGTTTCTGTCGATGTGGTCTGGAATTATTAGAAAGTTTCAATGCCCTAAAAGGATTGAATTGAGATAAATTCTGGGCTCTGATTGCTTCAATAAAAAAATCCTGAACACCTACGGAATAGGGGGGGGGGGGCTCACATGAGTATATAAAAATTGTTGACTTGATAAAATAGTACCCCCATTTTAAAAGATTGCAGAATATATAAATATAAATACATATGTTATGTAATGTTCTTATGTATCTCTTTGTATGGGTTAAGTGCAATTGTTATCCAATGTTCATCATATTCAAATCAAAATTAACGAGAAAATTAAATTTTGTTGACCCCCTTAATAATTTTTATTACATATTTTTGCAAATCTCAAAAATGATCAAATTATCCCTGAAAAATCCAGAAAAGTCACAGCCCTGTAAATTAGATATACATAAGAGGAATCTTTCCGGGATAGTACAGATCAGCAATAAGAAGACTAACATTTCCTCCCATAGGTATACTGTTTATTTGATAAAAAACAAGAGGAATAAATTCAAGAGCAACACATATGTCAGTACATGTGAAGTAAGAATAATTATTAGGTGGAATAGCTGGTGAATAAAAAGCTTTAGCTGTGAAAAGATTAACTGCAATGTAGTTATATTTGAATTTGAGAACATTTTAGTAATAAGCTTACTTAACTGAGTATTAATTTCATTAAGAGGCAAATTAGTATATAATGTGCTGAAATCAAATGTTACAAAATAAATTAATCTTATTTATAAAAATTAGAACTATCTCCACTCCAATAATGACTATCACCAGTGCGTTTAGCAATTGCATTGCAGTATGATTTAAAATGAGATTTTATGCATTGAAGAGTCAGACAAACAACTTTAGCTAAATGAATTGTAATACTATTTGCAGCACCACTGATAAATCGAAACTTGAGGATGACTTATGAAATTTAGCAGTCCACTATATATTAAAATTCTTTGACAATCTTATGATGGTCATCTATGGAAATATTAATAGGTTAATAATCATTACTGCCAGTACTATTGGAAGAAACACCTAACAAGAGTAGAAATATAAAATTGATTACAGATGAATATCTTTCATGAATGGCGAAAGATTTATTTTTAAGATCAATAATACTAAAATTAGATTTATTTATTGTGCATTTTAGAAATGATGGAAATAATATGAATGAAATAAGAATCAAAAAGTGATGGTGATATAATTGCTTTTTACCCCATTTGAAAATATTGTTTTTAATATCTGATTTTAGATAATGTAAATTTTTTGAAACATAATTGAAGAACCAATCCTAAATATAGAAAACCTTTTCAAGAATGGAAATAAGATTTTTGTCTATAAGAATTGAGATATCCCCATGTCATTACATGATCATAAGCACTATAAATATCATCTTTAAGATCAGGATTTGTGGTTGGCACAATCACAGCCAAAAACCATTAGATGAAATTTGTGATAAATAAGATTACTAATTAAAAATATAATTACTGATGGGTTTATATAAAAAATAAAACAAACTTTAGGAGGTATATGATGAAATAAATTAGCTGGTAGTAAATTAAGAAAAACAAATTACAATAATTTGAAATTAAAAAGAATTGCTTATGATATTTTTGAGTGAACTAAAGCAATTTGTTACAGATATTTTTCAACATACGTCTGTTTGAATGTGTGACGTCGTTGGTAGCAAAGAAGGCGGCCTTTTATAAGATGCACCCACTGCTGTTTCCTCGCTCGTAGCCACATCCATGACCCTATAAAACACCAACAACAAACTTACTGGGAAAAGAAGGGCTTCAATTTTCGTATGTGAAAAGAGGTCAGTTTATAGTGCTTGAATAGCGGCAAGTTGATAATTTCTGGCCAGATGTAGGGATTGGGTGTGCCACAGATCTCCGATATGGCATTCAGCTTATTCCAACAACCAATTCCAGGGCAATCGAACAGCACACTGCGAGAGAACAGTTCGCCAAGGATGCAGCTAAAAACGATAGTTGAGCAACAAAGATAACAGCAGGTTACGTATCTGAGAAAAACATTACTTGTCATCTATGTCAAGGTTAGTTGTGGTCGTGAGTTTCCTAATCATTTAATATAAAGAAAACATCAAAATTGACATACTACGGGTTAAATACAATGTCAGAACGAGAATTCTGATGCAATCACAGGACTGTTATCAAAGTTTTACCGCGAGACATGCGCGCCGGTCGAGTAGTATGGGGTTCAGAAGGGAGGCTGGGAGGGGGGGGGGTATCGCAATTTTTGATGGCAAGATATTCCTGAAACAAGCTATAAAACAACCGAAAACTTGAATTTTGTACTGATTAGCAATGATAGGTAGATAAAAGACAATTTATAGTAATTCACACACTGAGAAAGAACCGCTTCAGTAAGAAAAAAAAAGCTTTCGTTGAATAATCTCTGATTTGAAGGAGCATTTAATCGCAAATAAGGCCTTCCTTCTGAAAGTATATTTTTCCAAATTAGTTCCAATTTCTTTACCCTTTTATAGAGGATAACTAGGAATTTTCTACACGAAAATGAAATAAAATGCCACCACCGCGAATTCTTTTAGACTTCTTTGACCTGAAACTATATCTGCCGCGATTTTTTTAAAGGTCCAGAGTTTACAGATTTACTATCACTGCTCCGCAAAAGGTAAAGTCATTTTATGCCACTCTATGTTGTATTTTTCTAACAAAAAAGAGAACGAGTGGCAACCCTGCAATTAATATCAACAATGACGTGCAATTGATAAGCTGGCACGGTAGAGAATGTATTTATCGAATTTAATTTTTATGACCTACTTAGGAAATAACAGACTTGGATAAAAATTCAACGCCATAGATATTTAGATTTGGTAATGTTCTTTTTCTTGTTGTTCAATGGAGCCTCTTCTTTTAAAAATATTTCCACATATGGGCTACAGTGGTCAGCTCCTGATGTTCAGATCTCTCAGTACCCGGGCACAATATGCACATTCCTCCCTTTCTCTTTCCGATATGATGTTGGTATCCCTTTTAGCTCCGAACTGTGCCCCATTCTAAATCTTTTGTAGTTCTTAGCATCCTCCTTTACCGTAAGTTGGGAGACATCTGGGGTTGTGTGTTTGTGAATGTTCTCTTTTTGGCTGCGCTGTTGAATCTGGCCTTAGTCACGCATAGGCAATTTGGTCTACTTCTTCGTTCCCCCTAGAGTCCACAATGGCTAGTTGCCCATTCAAACATTAGTTCTTCGAGGAAATCACATGCTCTAGTCAGCCGGTTGTTCTTAGTTTTGAAGTTTGTGATGTTGTTGGTAGCCCCAGCCTCCTATTATCTACTAGATAGTATGTAGAAGAACAATAAGCATTTAAAATACACAAACACATCAATTTTAAACTAAAATTGTACATAATAAAATACGTAAACCATCGCTTGTGTTCTTTTTTTTATATTTAAAAAAAGTAAAAAAAGAATGAATAACTAGGCTAATGGCACCAAAACAACTGATTCAGAGGAGAAAACCCAACTCGATACAATAAGAGTTAATAAGGTAGGGGAAATGAGTCATAGCTACGTATACATATCAAAAATACGATCGAAGGAAAGGCCTACACTTGTATGGAATTTGGAATAAATAACAAAAGATAAACGGATACAATAGGTAAGTTTCACCGTCATTATGTAGCGATTTATAAACTAAACTCAACATGTGCTGCAAAATAGGAAGTGTTTTGAGGTACATATGTATACTTACACACCATCTCCCCAGCTGGGTACGGTAGGTGTTTACTAATTTGTCAGGAAGTAAATTTACACCGATATAGACAATAGAAACAATATGAAGCAGAAATTATTGATAACACTCAAGCAAAAAAACAACAACAACATTTTACCAACTAGAAATTATAGGCATCTAACGCTTTACAATGTAATGCTCTCGCTCCCTTACTTATCCATCTTTTCTTCATTTAACTTTCCACTGTTTGTTTAAAATCTAGATACAATTTATCGTTCCTTTATTTACCTAGATCAAGCATTTTTATTTAGCACTCTTTCATTTACATATAACACCTCTAATTAATTACTCTCAGTTATAAAAACGTAGTTGTCATTTCTTGGCGCCTTTGATAATTTCAAGCCCGCCATTGTTTCATTATGTTATATGTAATCTACATTCTGTACATTCTGTATCAATGCTTATTTTAAACACACAAAAAATCTCAACGTAGCAAACACATCTCCCCTATCGGCATCAGACCCTTCTTGTAGTTAATTCTTCTTTTTTTTTCATTTTAACCAACTAAAACCCCATGCACTACAACAATATTAAAATTATTTGAATCGAAACAGGTTGGCTGTCGGCTGAAAACAAACATTCCTGGTCTATTTTTAAATTATTTACCTAACTATAACTAGAAAACATTATGACAGCTATTTAGAAAATGATATTTAAGCCTCAACCAAATAGCAGACTAGGCAACTTCTTCAGGCAACAATAAGCGACAAGTTATTTAAGTTCATAGTAAAGTCGTAATGAAATAATCGTCATTTTTAATTAATCATAATGTTTAAAAAGTCATACGAAAAAGTCGACATTTTGAATAAGTCACATTTCGATTTCTTAGTCGAATTTACTATCAATACATATTTAATTACGACTATATCATATTGATTAAATTAATTCAAAACGATTTTTTAAATATACGACTATTTCTCTCTCAGTCACATGGGCGAAAAAGCGCTACTTTGGCCAACATGGTTGAGCACCATTTCTCTCAAGGCTGACTGGGATAACTCTGCAAGTCTTTGGGCCGTACATTCTTTAATGTCTTTCTTCCATTCTATCGCTGGCCTTCATCTTCGCCTTTTTTCCTTATACTGATCCCCGAACAATCTCTTTATCAAAACCACCTCGTTTCATCACATGCCCAAAGTAACGCAGTTTCCTGATCCAACGAATAGTTATCTCACTACCAATGGTCCGAAGGACCCAGTGGTTGGTTTTCCTTTCCGTCCCAGACACCCTCTAAACCCTCA
>JAUYWI010104150.1:0-11321 GCA_034780595.1 Parotoplana pacifica | reverse complement strand
TATTAAATTAGTCGGTCGCTACGCGCCCTCCAATTTAATATATTGCTGCCCTCTAAATCTCTTAATAATAGTATATTGTAGACTAAAAAACAAAATTATTGAATAGATCGTCCAATTTTAGAAGCAAATAACGAACTGTCCTAATTCAGTTTAAAAGAGTTTATTTTAAATGTACATTGGTGATAATTGAAAGAAAGGAATTAGATATAGAATATAAAATAGGTGTGTACATTTACTTTTTCTTATACTAAATTTGGAGTGTACCAACAGATTTTAATTTTTTGTGGTTTTCAGATGTTCATTGACTTTAATTACTCTAATATTAGCAATAAATATTAAAATCTAAATAGCATTCATTCTACTATCTTATAGTTAGAGCTGATATCCAACAATGATTTCAGCTAATTTATTAGGATTTGAATTACTCGTTAAAAATAGCACTGTTGTCCCCGGGTGAGTCTAGAACCCCCCTATAATTTCATACTTCCCATGGATGGATTGGGCTGAAATTGGGTAGCCAGGTACCTTGGTACGATTTATTTTTAAAAATCGACGTCATCAGATCCAAAAAATAAAGTTTGTCCTATTTGCTTCAAATTTGGTGTGTAGGTACTCAATAAAACAAATTCTATAATTATTTTTTGAAAAAGTTATTGATTATCAATTTCAAACAAATCAATTAATGGCTCTAAAATCCTATGAAACATCCAATTTGAGATTTAGAATTAGGAAGGTATCTGAAACAATGTAGTAGAAACATGGATGCCTCATTTTTATGGTTGCTGGTCTACGAGGCTCAGCACACAGGGGTAGGTCTGTAAACATTGGTATTTTTAAAATGTGACGTTATTTACATGTATTAATTTGACTAAAACTATCTTATGGTGTTGTATTAGTTTCTAGGTTACTTATATGGTTTTGAAATGATTTCCTGCCCTAAACTTGAATAAAAAAATTTTTTAATGCATTGGCTCAGCAATAAAATATCAGACAAAGAATAGATAGGCCAAATATGAAAGAATTCCAGTGAACTCTACTTTTTTAATGAAGAAATTAAATTTTACCATTTTCCTATCTAAATATGTATATAGGATTTATGTATGTATATACATAATATTGGTCTAATTCTAAAAAAATTAATAATATTTCTTTATGAAATTTGCTACAGTTGATGAACAGCTACTACTACACAACCCGCTTGAATAGAAAAAAAGCTATACGGCAGAACTTATTTTATTCAAAAAATACGATTGTTTATATCTCAGGTGGCACTCAGTCACAAAATCCATATGTTTAAAAACCCGGAATAATATTTTCAAGATGTCTACCAAATATTAATTAATTCTATCAATATTTGCCTTCATGATTGATTATTTTGCAGAAGTACATTTTGCCACCAACTTCAGTTTTTGAGAGGGCCGTCACATGACCTTAGGAGAGGGGGTGGGTTTGTCGGTCCTCAAGAAATTTCACAACAAAATGAATTTGGTATACTGATTCCAAATTTCATGCAAATCGCTTAAGTCGTTTTCGAGCCATTTGTGATAAACCTTAGGGGGGGGTCTAGACTCCCCACTCTGGGACAAGGGATTAACTATAGTTATGTGTATTTTATATCTATGGTCTGAGCTAAAACACTTTTTTGAGTTTTTAATATCTAATGCGATTAGCAAATGACTAGCCCCTATTCATGGGAAATGTAGTGAGGTTGGTCCATAACTTTTTAAAACATAAAATTCTATGTTCTATTGTAAACATTTGTAACCAATGTTCTCTATGTTTAAACAAATAGTGCATATACGCGTAGTGAGGGCAAGAGATCACTTCAAAATCAATATAAATGACCTTATAGAAACTAATATTAAATTATTTTAAATCAGATAGAGCCATTTAACTTTTTTTTAAATCATTATTTGACATGATGATGTCATCGGCCAATAGCTTGGCTGATTGGCTCCCTTATCGATTTTTTTCAAAAAGTTCTGTCGATGAATATTTCAATTGTGCCTGTTTAATATTATGGTAGGCTAAATTTACTGGGGTGCATACGTCACCCATTTCCAGTGGTAGTGTATTTAAAAAACATTGCGGCTACATATGGGATGAGAAATAAAGAATAAATTAAATAATTTGAAAAATCTTTTTGAATTTATTTATTTTAAGCCAAATCTTATATACAACTATAAAATATACAAATTTATAATCCAGGGTGACGCAAAAAATCTTTTCTTTCGTAAGTGTTAGTGCTCCACCAAATTTGAAGCAAATCAATTTAGTTTTTGGACCGTTACATCAATGAATCTTTCAACCCTCCCCCCAAAAAAAATAATGGGTCTAAGTAGGATTAAACTTAAATTTCAGACGTCCACTTTATGGATGTAGCCATGCACCCAAAACAAACATTGATGTGCATATGCCTGCCATGTTATCGATGTAAAATTGAGTAAAATGCAGAAAGACACTTACTTTGGGTTGTTTGAATGCGTCATGGCAAATTCAAAATCAAAACTTGAGAACGAATGATTTTAATAGTCGTTTCTCACAATAGGATGAACCAAATAATACTCTGATTGAGTAGGAGCCTATGGTAGGTTTGGGGAAAATTAAATAAAGTTTTTAACAAATATATTGAATAAAAACATTAAATATCTACTAAGATCCAGATTTGAAAATCAAATACGATAATAAAGCATTAACCTTCCGTTGGTCGGTAGTAGCCCTAGACATTTTTGGAATAACTAAATAAAAAGATTCAACCGATTTGGCTGATATCTGAATTCACCACATCAAATTTTCTTGCGGATCTTTGGCATCAAAATTATTTGATCTGATGCTGCTGAGGTCACGTGACGGACCCCTGAAAAATCAAAGTTTGTCCTAAACTTGCAAAATTGTGAAGTCAATAATAACAAAATTGATTAATATGTAGCAGATATAATTTCAAATCCATTATATTTTAACAAATATTTCCGGGTACATGACTTAGACCAAATTTTGACATCCTTTGAAAGGAAGTATATTCAAAATCGCATTGACAATTCTGTGCGTTTTTTTTCATAGCTTTTGGTTCAAATCCCAATTTGAGCTGGCTGCACTGATTTTGAGATTGACAGATGTGTTTTTAAATTTAATTTAGTGAATAAAATCATTCAAAAGCACCAGAAATGATCTAGAAACTAATAATAATCAGTCATTAGTGTGTGAACAATTTGCGTTTACTAAAAATTTATTTTTATGAACCTGCCCCAGAATGTTGGACCATCAAGCATAAAAGTGAGCCATCCAATTTTATAATGCCTTCGTAATTCTAAAGTTTAAACAAAATAGTATGCTTCATTTGGATTTTAGAGTCATTTAAATGATTTTAGATAAAAACGTTAATTTTTGGACCTGATGAGGCCATCGGCCCACTAATCATTTTTTTCAAAAAAATATCTGTCGATAAATCTTTCCGAATTTCGGCCCAATTCATCTACGGCAAATATGTGTTTTTAGGTGGGGGTAGTTTTAGCCCCCCCCCTCCTCGGCCAGCCGCATATAATAAAACACTCGGCCAATGGAAGGTTAAAGAAACTATTCAATCAAACATTTCAAAATTGATACGTATTAATTTTCCAGTAAAATACCTACGGGTTACATTGTAAATGATACGTTATAAACAATTTGCAACATTTTTGTAAACAGATAGGGAAAATACTTTGTACTCAAAAAAATATAACAACCATGCACGTTAGAAATGGGTTCTACTGTACATATTTGGAAAATTGGAAAGACAAAGTAAGGATATGTGACAAGAATGTTATGCATTTGCTTCATCACTAATATATCAGGAAACCGAACAGAATTTTTTAAACTTTACTGATCTATTTTTGTAATAAATTGTCTAAATGTCAAAAATGCCTAAAATTAAAAGAATTTAAGAAAAATAGACCCAATTGGCAGTTAGGTTTCCTGAATCTACAAGTAGCAGGAGAACACCAATACCACGCACGAGAAATTGGGGCCTTTAGAAGGAGGCACCTAGAATATCATTCAGAGATGAGACTGGGTGAGTTATAGCCCAATTCAACAGCACATAAATGAAGGAAACTATCTCTTTTCTATCTACCAATTGATAGTGTTATGTATGTTCGTATATGTAGGGTGAGTTGAAATGACTCTAAAAAAGGAATAGTTGTTGATCTATGTAATTCATGTGACGTTGAACCATTAAATATATAATTTTATAAAATTGTTAAATTATTTTGGTAACGGTCTTTATTATGCAAAATAGAAACAGTTTGCCCTATTTTTAAAGATAAAACATAAAATGAACTATGTCTCAACATAGTACACCATAGAAATCATTTTGTTATCCGATTTCTATGAACCACATAACTAGAACCATATAGTTATACATATGACTATCATATCCTTAAAATACTATTAAAATAAAATGGAGGCATTTGCAGAAATACAATTTATGTACTGGCAAAATATGATTTTTTTTCAAACCACGCTCGATGACACAAAACTGTGTATGTCAACAGAAATAAGCCTATACGGAAAATATCATTCAGGTTTTCTTAGAGAAAGAAAATGCAATGTAGCCACAATATACACAGATGAGAAATAATAACAATATATAGCAACTTCTCCTGCGGCATGTAACTAACTTATTCAAAAAGTTATTTGGCACGACTTAATATAAAAATAACAGTAAATTTGAAATAAATAAACTTAAATTATGCGGTAACAAAATAAAAACAAATTTTCTGTCAATTACAGAATACTGGTAGGTATAAATGTGAAGCCGATCATTCAGCACAACACAAGATCTCATAAAGTTACATAAAATTGTTTGGATATAGCTAAATAAAAAAAAGGTAGAAAATAGATCTCGAAGTATCGAAAGTATTCTCATAGTAACACCAACATGTTCATCCTTAGATACATAATCTATCATAATATTAGTGACCTAATCACAGAATATCAAAGTTTTCATGAAAGCTATCAGTCTCATCTAACCGCTACAGAGATTTCGATACAGGCACTATAATGAACATCAGGATCAATAAATCGGATGCTAACCCTAAATATAACAAGAAAAAATAATTATCTAGCTACAAAAGCACAAAATTAAGGAAGAAAAAGTATTCCTTTATGAAATATTTTTTTAGGTTAATCCACATGTGTCTCAGTCAATGAAAGGGAGGTGTTACATGGAAAACTAAAACAAGCATTTTAAACAATCACTATTATTAAAAAGCCAAACGCAGATTTCATAATAATTTTTTTTTTTGAATTTGTATGTTCACATATCATTTTTCATTCATTTTCTTCTTCATTGGCTTCGACAAGATCATTTAGTCTCGACCGCCCGTCCCCCCTTCATTTTCCTCTTTATTTTAAGCACTGATAAGATATTCTCAACGTCGTAAAATAAAAGAAATTTGGGCAACAAAATCTTCCCATAGCTCTTGATCATCACTTTAATCTTGAAAGAACATCAGATAATAACTGTTCCAGCTACGATGATTTTGGTCACATGCTTTCCTCATGAGTGCCTTCACCATCCGAGCTCTGTGAAATTGAGCAATCCTTTCAACCAAAAACTGTCTTAAATTGTTTGACGAGTTTGAACTCATCTTTTAGTGTTTACAGTCAATCAAAGGTAGATAAAACTGACAGACAGGTTGAAATCAGGAGAGTAGGGAGGTTGTTGCTGGGAGTGACTATTTCTTGCAACATGGGTTATTAATATTGTGGAAATGGCCATTGACAGATAAATGATATGTCAGACAACCCCAAGGAAAGGAGAGCAAGTGATTAACGGGGCCTAGAAAAAAACAATTCTATAAAATTTTGTCCACAATGGTGAATTGATACATTTTTTTACTAATTGTTGAATTCATTAATTTAATTAGTTTTCCCGGCATAACATTCATTTAGATATAAAATCATCATTGAAACAAAATGTCTTCTTGGGTGACGACACTGTGTAGCACATTATAGAATGGAAAATGAATAACAATTAATTCAAAGAAGCAGGTTTTCCATTACACCATAGAAATCGAACGGTATTACGATATTTAGAGCTTTGCTTATGTAACAATCTTCTAGAGGATCATTTTGGGCGCTAGACAACCTAACTATGTACAGTTTTCTCAAAATAATGGAATACACAAAATATGGTGCACTAAAGCTCCACAGTTGAGATGTATAGATCACGTGACGTCACACACGATCCGAGTGCTCAGCTGGCGGAAAGATCTGTGTCAGAATAAAACGGGCAAGGTCCTGATTGTCCCAATATGAAGTGTGTGCAGTAAACACAGCCAAATAGGAATTCTCATAGCGACTCTCTCGCAACTGAAAGTCAATTCGGTGTTCCAGCTCCGTTTGCTCGATCTCTGTGCCCGACATGGACATCACTGGCGCCTTTTGATTGGCTGATGGCAGCACACCTCCAGAGGCGGCCGTCATAGAGATCGATACGTCACTGGCCGACTGGCTGGCATAGCAGGACGACGAAGAGGAGGAGAAGGCAGAGCAGACATCGGGCGATATGCAGCGGTTGTTCAGTTTCGATAGCGCTGCCTCCATCATTTCTTCCGAGGGCGAAGACATAGACTCGGCAATATTGCTGGTAGAACTGCTCCGAGAGGCCGACAGAGCCTGCAGCTCCTGGCCAATGGTTGGTGTGCGTGATTCAGCCGCCGTGGACGACGCATTGGAGGTGGTGCTGGTGTCGCCGACCAAGAAATGGACCGGAGAATTACTGGAGGATGTGGAGTTCATCCGTCGAGCAATAGGCGGGGAGGACATCGGAGAATCGTTGGACCGTAGCCGGGCAAACAGGGAGGAGAACCGACCTACAATTCGAAGCAAAGATGTAACAAGAGAAGATTATTTATTTGTTTGATAATAAGTTATTTATTGTAATAAAAGAATACAAGAGACGACGAAAGGCTGTGAGGACAGATGGATTTGGCCTCTAAACTACTACAAAAACAATAACAAAACAAACAAGAAAAAATAAAATACAAAATTTATAAAATAATAGGTAATGCCAGATGTTTTTGGTTGTTAATCATTACTCCTTACTAGTCAACGTTTCTTCTTTAACATCTTCGCCATCTTTACTGTATCGTTTGGCATCGATAGTCCCATTGGTCGCGCCGCCTGATTCCGAGTCGTGACGTTGAGTATTGATTCGTGAAAAATCATCTTCCAATGTTTTTTTCAGCTAAAATAAATTAATAATAAAAACAATCAATTTGTATCTACTACTAGAAATAGTAAGCGTCGCAAAATTATATTTGAATGGAAACCAATGTAATCAGACTGGATAGAAGAACATTTTTAATCTGGCTATTCATTTTGGACTGAAAATCAATGAATCCTAGATATGGGCGGCTTATTTAATAATAACATCATGAATGGCTTCTTCCCGCACGATATCTCTATCTCTAGAAAGAAATAACTGCATACTGTGGGTGACAGCAAACAGTCCGTTGCAATTTAGTCGATTGGAACGAAATTTGGTATCAGTGTACTAATTTTAATTTCTCTTAGGGTTTTATAATGTAAAAATGTTTGTCCTCTGCTCCTTCCAAGGTCACCTGACGGCCCTCTGAAAAATCGATTTGAGTCAAACTGTACTTTACTTTTTACCTCCCCAAAAAAATCGATTATGAAGTCAAACTATTGATGAAATTGATTAGTGTTTGGTAGATACAAACATTTCATTGTACCATATGTATCCCGGGTTTTTAAAAATATTGATTTTTGTCCATAGGGTGTAACGAAATAGAAAAAAGAACTATGAATTGATTTTTTAAAACCCTGAAAATGCGCTAAACTACATGCTAAACTTCTGTAAAAAATAGTCTTGAATTTTTTGTGCTCAAATTTATATAGATAGGAAATATTGGAAATTTAATTTACTCATAAATTGGCAAATATATTTCTTATCAAATACTTTGTTAGTGTCTCAAAGTCTGAAATTGAGGTCCACCGGGTTTGGGATCAGGCCTGGATAATCAAAACCACTAAATACCACATCAAAAATTCTATTTTGGCGACTGAATTCAATCAAAAACCATTAAAACTGATTTAGAAAGTCATTAATTAAGCTTTGGATGATTATTAACTTGCCTTAGAAAACATTTTATTAAAACATCAATTTTAGTGGACCTGACCTAAACTGCTGGTCCTCATTTATATCAAAAACTTTAGATTTCTTCTGGATTATAAAAAGTATCAGATTTCAGCAAAAATATCGATAATCACTATTTTTCAAAAACAGTGTTCTGGATTGGTATTACTTAACTCCTAGTGGATCTACAAATCAAATTTGAAGTCAATCGGTTGATGACATCACCCCCTCCATATTGATTTAAAAAAAATATCGCTGAATCTTTCCTAGGTAGCTTGTGTACCAAATTTCAGCCCAATCGAATCACGGGAAGTGTGAACTCGTACACTAAAATTGTATACTAAATATAAACGTTATAATAATTTAATAGCCATATAATAAATAAATATTTACCAAATACTTAATAAAAAAAACATGAAAAATTATTCAATTAATTTATTTCCTTTTAAGAAAACAATATTTGTATATTCTGATATAAATAAAATAAAGTTAATCGATCTCTACTGATTTTCACAGCACTATTTTACTATCAAATGCTTTCTATTAATTTTTTCTTCATAATACGACTTTATAATATGCCCACGACTTTCTATATATACGACTATTAGAGTACGACCTTTTCATTACGACTTTACACTATGAATCCACATACTGTATATTTGAACTTGCAAATAAGATATAAAAAGATTGACGCAATCAAGTTTAAGTTTTCTAGTTGGTTGAACACAAATACGATGAGAACAGCTGAACAAATGAACAATACCAAATGTTACCAACAAAGTGTTCTTACAAAGCATTTGGGAATGGACCGATTTTTTGTTAAAGCACATTTTAGTTTCTGAAAAAAGCAATAAATAAAATGTCAAACGTTGTCCAGTGAGATGAAATATAATAATACATAGAACAAAAATGAATCCAGCCAATAAACATTTGACACCTAAGTAAAGTAACTTCACCATCAATTAAAAGTTGTAGAACTTACATTAGAGGTGGTGTGTGTCTTTTTGCCCTTCTCTCTAATTGGCAATCTTGGCATGTCCTCATAGGCCGGGGGGTCATTGGTGTCATGACGATGGATGGTCAGAGGTTGGATGGTCGAGTAATGTTTCAGCACCAGCGGTTCGATACGATAGGCCTGAAAATAGCACAATGCAACACAATATAACGCTCATTTTCTCATTTTAGATGGCATAGTCAGAGACACCTACGTGTTATAACAAATCGACTGTTAACTCAATAACTTTTGCTTGTCGTTAACTTTAAAGGCCATAAAGTTCCATAATTTCTGAAACTACGGAACAAATTGCTTTCATTGTGACTTTAAATCTATTAAAACTGTTTGTATCTATCGCCCTCCTCCTTCTTCTATTACTGACTTTTTGAATGAATTCTCTGCTCTTATCGCATCTAAAATATCGCACAATACTGAACCAATGATTGTTGGTAAAGATCATGGTGCAACTGCATTCCTTCAACTTCTTAGTGATTTTAATATTAGACAACATGTGACTGAATCAACACATCTCTCAAGAAATACAATTTTTTTGCAGTAATCAAATCTTCTCACTGCCACTTCTCAGATCACGAAACAGTGCACTGTACTCACACAGCGAATTTGTAAAGTACTCCTGCACTGACAATATCACAGCTACCAACAAATGCGTCAATAGTAATACACCTAATACACCAGTAGACGACTTTGCACTCATTTTAAAAACAGAACTCGAATTACCCTTGACTGGCATGCCCCTATTCAAACAAACAAAACGAAAGTCTCTGTGAACCATGGATGACTCCGGAGATCATGAAAAAAGAAGGAGCCACCGTTGCTTGAAAGAAGAGCAAACATATCGAAAAATCCAACTGATCGTCACGAATATCGATGTTGTTTCTGTCACGAAGTATCAAACATGATTGCAAAAGCCAAAAAAAGATTACTACTCTGCTCAGATATGTAACAAGACTGGCAAAACTGAACATAGAGTTCTATCTCAAACTGTTAACAATTTGTTATCGATCACAAAAGGTGAAATCATGCTTCCCTTTGACAAACCAAAAAATCGTCTAGCCATCATTTCATTACCAAAATTATGGACATCCACCAGTAGCACCAGTCCCAAATATGTCTAATTGTGTACCCGACAACCCACCACCGGAATTTATTCGATTTCATTCAGTGTCCGAAGAAGAAGTAGCACAAATTATGTCGATAGCTCCCTTCAAAACATTGCAAGTAGATCCTTTACCCCGTAAATTGTTCGCAGCTTCAAGGACCCAGCTTATCCCTTCTATCCCAACAAAAAAAAATCGATCGTTTGCTACAAACAAATTCCCTCACCTATACAAATTAGCATCTGTAATCATGAAGAAATCTAATCTAGATTCCAGCAACCTCAGTAACTATCGTCCAGTGTCTAACTTACAATATAGTGGTAAAAACGGGCAGCAGCCACCAAACTCCATAAACATTTTACAGATAATAAACTTTACTGTAGTCACCAGTCCGAGTACCGCCCAATACACAACGTCGAAACAGCATTAGTGCACATCACCGACAGCATATTAACTAAAATTGATAGCAAACATACTGTTCACTTGGTACTACTTCGACTTATCAGCAGCCTTCTATACTGTCAGCCACTCTATCTTAATAAATACGCTCTTGGTTTGGTATTCAAGGAGAAGCTGAGTACTGGATCGAAAACTACTTAAGAGATCGTCAATTTTCTGTCCACATAAAAGGCATTGATTCGAATCCACGCTCTCTGCAACACGGCATACCACAAGGAAGTGTTCTTGGGCCTTTATTATTTATTGTCCCCTTATCAAAAATTATTACCTCTCACGAATGTATTATCATCGGTATGCAGATGATACCCAAATTTGGATCGGAATTGACAATACATCTCAAACTAAAATACTCCAACAGTGTCTATCCAGTATCTACAACTGGATGTCTTCAAACAAATTAAAATTAAATCCATCTAAAACTAACTTGCCTCATCCAATCTCATAAATAGCACATTAATGTTAAAATTCAATGGTGTCCAAATTGTACCAGTGAAATCGGCTCGCAACTTGGGCGTTATAGTTGATACTACCTTATCCTTTGATAATAAAATTTCTAACCTATGCAAGTCATGTTTTTACTGGATCCGACAAATTAAAAGTTTAAAACGCT
>JAUYWI010104139.1:0-11321 GCA_034780595.1 Parotoplana pacifica | reverse complement strand
CAGGCCCACTCGTATGGCCGGCGCGCTCCGATCTGACACCCCTGACTCTTTCCTTTGGGGTCTACTCAAGGATAAAGTGTATTCTCGCAATCCTCGAACAATTCTTCAGATGAGGAATGCCATAACTGAGTAGATTAACTCAATTGAAGTTGAACTTTGTGAAAAAGTTTGCCGCTCAGTATGCAACAGAATGAGGCTATGCTTCGAAAAAGATGGCGGACATTTTGAACAGTTTTCTAAATTGTAATTATTATCATGTGACTAATTTCATTTGTTTTCATTTGTCTGTATTGTTCATTGTTATTAAATGTGTTTGCACAGAATTTTGCGTTACTTTGCGACCACCCTGTAGTTAGAAAAAGGGTACGTTACAAAGGAATAGTTAAGAAATAGGGTAAGTTTTGAGGGGTACAAAATTGGAGTATTATTTTTGTATCTTTTAGGGATACGCCCCTGGATCCAAATTTTATACCTCTTTAATCCCCAAAACGTACCATTATATTTCCCAGAAAACAACAACAGTTAGAACAAATAAACAAAACAATTCTATAAAATAGACAGAATATCAGTCGCATAGTTTTGAGAACCTTTCATTTAACACTAGATTGAAAATATGATGAGGCTTATTTATTTAATAACATACCTTATCAAATTTGCTTATTAATTGATTTAATGTGGTTTCTTTATCTTCTTCATTCGAACTGTCTCCAAGAATAAATGGATTAGCAGATTTTAACTGCAAAAATAAAAATAAAAATACACACATTGTATCTAAATGAAATTTCTGTTAATAAAATGACCACGCTATTCGTTAAACCCACACACTGTCAACTTACCACCCCTCTGGAGCATAAAATATACTAAAAGATTCACAACTCATCCTAACTCTTATGGAACCGATTTTAGTTTGTGAATTTCCGAGCGGAAAAAATGAAACGGGGTGGTTTATGAAAGTAACGAATTATCAAAGTTTAATCAATTTGTGCTAAATAACAGGACTCAGTTAAAATAACAAAATTTCTATGACAAACCTGATCCCTCATAACAACTAGCAGACCCTCCACTGTGGTAAACCTGCTCCCAGCAGTTCCGATGTCAGTTGATAGCTTCAGTTCAGGTATTTCAACAGCAGTGGTATCCGATTTCCATAAGTCACGAGTCAAGTCTGAGGTACTGGTGAGGTGCAACTGTAGGCGTACACCTTTATCTTCCACTCCTGCACCGCCCTTCACCTCATTGTCACGATGACCACACTCCTCGCATACTGTGGCCATGATTATCACCTCTTTGAAATAGGGAATGTCTACAAAGCAAATATTATCCTTTATGTGGTCTAAATTGTTTCCCTTAGCTGCAATTTGGACTTCAATATTGATGCCATCTTGAATTCTTCAAAATCCTCAAGGGTGTCACCTGGTGGATTATCAATAAGGACCTATCATAAGTTCAAAATATGTTAAGAACAACTATCCATCATATTTTGCACATTTCGGCTAAAATCCGCTTTTCACCATTGGACTATTTTGAAACAAATAAATTTTTATGGACCTGCCTCATATGATGGCCAGAAAAGTAAGGCATTCGATTTTCTAATATTATCTCTAGTAGATTCCAAATTCTAAATATCAAATTTGAGCAAGATATTGTTTTTTGGATTTTGAGCCATTAAGTGATCTATGCCAAAATTGTTTCGATCTATTTTTGAAAAACAATTTATAGATTTATATTTCTGAGTTCCTAGTGGATCTACGGAGACATTGATACACAATATGACGTCATTTAGCATATTAAGGTTTTTGCATCATCTAGAATAATATTATTTCGCATATATGAAACAATTTTGTTTGGTATAACTATATTTATATAGAGATGTCTGAGGTATTATTCTTAAAAATAATTGTGTATGGTATAAATGTATTTCAAATATAAAATTAAAAGCAATAGGTGTGATAATAGGTTCAGATAAAAAGCAACTCAAAAAGCGTCACTAAATTTTCTTGTTGCAATTTTTACCGATTTTTCGTTCGTACAATAATTTTTGTTTCATTTTCGTCACTGAAATGAGTACTAGCTTCTCTGAACTGCTCCGACGACTAGCCATAATAAGTCAAAAAGCAAAACAAAACGTTTATGAAACAAGCAAGAACATTTCATCCTATATTCACAAAACGCCAGAGCTTTGCGATCAATATTGCGTAAGTTTAATCGACTTACATTATATTCATTTTCTGGAGAGCACTCAAAACCGGTAAAAATGTGAAAAAGCACATAAATGCACACTCGTGACTTACTGAAAGCTTTTCACCACTCGTGATTTAATAAATAAGCTCGTGGCGAAAAACGTTCAGTGGTCACTCGTGACATAATGTACTATTTTATAGAAACTAATGTAAAGCCATTTCAAAACATTTAGAGCCATTTAATTGTTTTACGAGTATAATTCATTTGTGAAAAAACAAATAAAAATTTACAGTCCTGCCCCAGTATGTTTGGCCTCGTAGACCAGCATCCAAGTTACTAGTACTTTATTTCTAATGCTTAAGTTCTCCTATTTCTATTCAGTTTCAGAATTCATTTTTTTGCAAAAAGTACAGTTTGGGACCAACTTCATTTTTAAGAGGGCCGTCAGGTTGACCTTGGTTGGGTCACAAAAATTCGCAAGAGAATTTGATGTACAGATACCCATTTTCAAGTAAATCGATTCAGCCATTTTGAGTAATTTGGAAATGAACCTTTATCCGCCAAGGAACAAATGGTTATTATGCCAAATCATAAATTTTGCGACAAAACTCTACTGACTTCAACTGTGGATTTCACAAAATCAAATTTCTATTAGCATCCAAAGCTAACTTTATACTGCCAACAAACAGTTCAATGTCTATGGTCAAAGATACCTAAAACATTTATCTAGGTTGTAATAACACTGATTTTCTGAAAAGTCGATCTATTGGTTCAGCGTTTAATCTTTAATATTGTTGCAAAATTGATGCTGGCTAGTGTGAGTATCGGACCCACACGTCAATTTAATTGTCGGACCCGATGACGTTATCGGTGGCTATCTCGGCCCATTATTGATTAAATTGTTTGTCAATGAATATTCCAACCTAATTGAATACACTAGAAGTGTGCGATTTTCTTTTAGCAAACACGAAAGATTAATTGGCTAGCCCACTTGTTGTCATTGTTTGTTGCCTCAATTGAAATATTCTTATAAATAATGGAATTGTTATTTATAAAAGATATGTAGTTCAAAATTCGTACATTTCTTTTGAACTACTTTTTAGATACGAGGAGCATACCAAAAGTAACGAGGCTGGCTTCATTGTATGACTAAAAGTCAATGAAAATTGTAGTAATGAAAAATATTCTGTAAATTTGAAAAGGCCAAATAAATGAACCCTCGAGTAACCTATTGTTTGCTCAATTATTTCGTTTCCGGGTTGATGTAGGGTAACCAGATCTCATCCACAGTGACCAGTCTACCCCAAAACTCTTCACCTTCAGGATGCAGATAGTAGATAATTTGAAGCAAAATTTCAATAAATAACTATGTAATATTTCTGTCCGCGTCACTAATTGTTTTTTTCAACTTTACAAAATTTGTTTTTCGTAATTACTATTTTTCATTAAAATTTTTGTCATACAGGTATTGTATAATTATTAATAAGTGGCAAATAATTATACTGATCTATAGAAAGATAAAAAGAGTTATGAAGCTAGTCTCATTATTTTTGATATGCCCCTCATATCTAAAAAGTAGTTTAAAAGAAATGCGGGATTTTGAACTACATGTCTTTTATAAATAACAGTTCCATTGTTTATAAGACTATTTCAATTGAGGCAACAAGTAATGATCACCAAGGTGGGTAGCCAGATATTCTCTCGTGATTGGGATAAAATTTGGTACACAGGTATCTTGGAAAATTCATTGAAAAACAACTTAATCAATAATGTTATCACCTTGAGAGAGGTTGACTTAAAACTTTCCCCCATGATATCTATGCCAATTTTTGTCTGATTTCATCAATATAATGGATGTATGTCATTACAGTGACTAAATAGGTTAACAAGCACTTACCCACAGCTTTCATATTGCTTTGACAAGGAGCATTGCAATTTGGACAGTTAGTTGGAAACGACATAACTTCTGCTTTTGGATCGAAGGGGGCATCATCGGCGTTTTCCGTTTTCTAAAATCGTTAAAAAAACAACTAACTGGGTACATGTAACAACTGATTCTGAACAGGAAAAGTCACTTGGTAAAATTGGCACGAATATTACAGAGTTGCTCCTAAAATTCCTAAACTAGCAAGCAACTTTGCTACTACCATAACTATCAAAGTTCTTTTAAATTTAAGTTAAAATGTTACAATAAGGTTTAATTTAACAGAAAATATATAATTAAACAGATTCAAAGTGGATTTCGTTAATAAACAAAATAAATGTATAATTCAGTTAAAATAAATTTTATCCATCAAGAGATCTACCTCTTCAACAGTTTCTTCTGATTCAAGCTGTAATCGGATATTTTCCTCACGTGACCTTTCATAGTGTTCTTCGTTCAGTTGTGAGTCAGGATTTGGAGCCATTAGGTTTTCAACATGGCTGTTTCCACTGGCATCTTCCAGAACCTGTAAAAATGAATAATTGTTTTTTTAAGAGTGCCCACATCTCAGGTTTTAAGAATGGAGGTAAATTCAGTTAGCATCTATTTATAAATAAAAATAGGCGTACAATCTTTTAATTTACAAGAACAGCAATTTTGAAATTGACATTTTCTATGTCTAACATCTAAGCGCAACTATGTAGTCAACTTACCAATGTAAATTCGTCTTTTAATTCTAACAATTCTTTTAACGTTGAAATAAATGAATCAATCTTAGCTGCAACTTCAGGCTGTTTCTCCTAAAAAATTGGAAATGTATCCTCATAACTATAAACTGTTAACAAAGTTCAGGAATACAATAGGTACCTGTCTAGCTGGCTGCAGTTTCTCCAAATTTTCAATTATAGATTTTATGCTTCCTTCAACAGTTGTGATCACTAAAGTTTAAGATATAATAACAACATATAATTTTTATTGCAATATTTATTATTTAATAAATGTTCTACTGCTTACTTCCTTCTGAACAAGGAAAGCTGGCATCCAAATGGGGTAACTGGATAACGGAACCGGAATTTTGTATCATTCTCCGACTTAGATCAGTATTAACCTTCACTTTCAATGTATATCGCACACCTTTATCCTGGATTTCACCAACCCGATCAAGACATCGATTTTCAAATCCACAATGGTCACAGGCAAAGGAAGATACCACAACATCACGGAAAAAGGGAATTCTAGTTAACAGTAATCGAGTTATACCCTGAAATGTTGGAAAGTAAAAAAGGCGGTATACAACTACTGATTGCAAAGGTAATAGAAAATATAAACTAACACTACAATTAACTTTTACACTTTGATTAAATTTTTAACTGGCAAATATCATGCGGAATAATAACAGTTGAAAAAGAAATTGATAACAAAAAATATCATTTATTATCCATATAAATTACTATGGTAACAAAATAAAAGAACTAAAAGTAAGGATAATTTAGGTCAATTTCTTAACAATCATAGAAAATCATACTTCCAATTTAGTATACAATCTTTACAATGTATGTATTTAAAACATGTACATACCTTAAAAAGATTTAACCAAAATTAACTATTGAAATGCCAATGACATTAAATGAGGTTGAAAGTTGACTTAAAAAATTGCGTGTATTATACAAATGTGAAGCACATCTTAAAATATTATTGAGTAAACAATTTATATGAACTTTGTTATTTAATTTAATAAAATTGATAATCCAAAACATTTTGACACTACAAACCCAATATCAGATAAATTTAATTGTCAATTTTGTAAAATGGCTCTTGTATGTATTTACAACCCAATATCAATTTATGATTTTGAAGAGATTTCATATGAAAGAGCAAATGGTTTATCAATAGTTGAAAATAGCAAACTCAATTGAAAGTAATAAAATAAAACTAAGAATCAACAGAAAACTCATGGGAAAACCATAAAAAATGAAATACTAGATTTTTAATGGAAAAAAATAACAAACATAAAAAAACAGTAAGCAATTTAAATTGATTAAGTATTGATTTAATATCACATGATACTATTTAACTTCTGTAAATTACATTTTCAAAATTGATAACCTACTCACTTGTTGATGACAATTAAAACACAAACTATCCACTTTTACAATATCTGGGATGGCATCACCTGAAATATTCTGAAATAAGGGATCTGATGCAGACATTGTCTGAAAATAAAAATAAAATATTTATTTAATGTAGATAGTAAGAAATAAATATTTACTGTAAAGTAGTGGCTTTGCTGGTGAATAAAAATTAATTACTTATTTTAGTTTTGCATTTTATCATTACTAGTGCATTTGTATAGTCAATGACAGTAGCAAATTATCAGAGAAAATTGATGTAACAGGGTGTCTACACTAAGAGGAGAGAAATATTCACGTATATACAAAAAAATTCACATATATTTATTCAACTTTGATGTACATTATATATTAATTATCAGGTAATTTACGATACTTATGTAAATGCCCAAGTTAATTATGCACATGAAAATTTAACTTTGATTGTATTTTCCCACTCTGTTATTAAATAAAATTGAAATCACTATAATATGTACAATTAATTGTTTTTCTCAAAAAAATGTCCAGTCCACTATGTAAGTCAAAAACGTCCACTCTGAATGTCAAGACGTTTTTTCTTAGCAGCTTCCAAAGCTGCCACTGCTTGCATTTCTTCCTCCGCAACTTCCATTAGGGCATTCTGCTTCCGCTTTCTTTGATTGTCCAGAGTCTGCTGGTTCGCCCGGTGGCTACGTCTTTCTTCTAGGGCTGACTCATATCGAGAACGCGCACCTTTAGTTTCCTGAAGAAAATGAATTTATTTATATAGAGATTTGATATTTAATTATTAAATATGGTGTACATGTAAGTTGTTTTGATTATATTATTGTTATTATGTTACATTAATAATAATTTAATTACCTTGATCATGTCCTCGGTCAC
Organism: Parotoplana pacifica; assembly: GCA_034780595.1. NCBI lineage: Eukaryota > Metazoa > Platyhelminthes > Proseriata > Otoplanidae > Parotoplana > Parotoplana pacifica. The sequence goes on along the minus strand of JAUYWI010104139.1, from coordinate 4,226 downwards.
AAGAGCTGGAATACATGCTGACTGGGGAATGGCATCAAACACGATCCTCTTTGCAATCATCGTTTCCTCCAGTAAATTGGTCTCGAGTTGATTAGACTGAATGCTGAAACCACTTTCAACCTATAAAAGCAAACATTTTATATAATTTATAAAATTTAAGCAATTATGAGGGAAAATGTGTTACATACAGAACTAAAAACAACTTACGCTAGCATTCCCATGTGATAACGTCAACACCTTGCATATCATTATCCAAAGTTGCTGATATTTATCAGACTTTCCAATAAGATTGTAGTAGAACACATCGAGCCGCAGCTGGTCTGACTTGAAAGACTTCAGCTCTTTCACAATGTTCTCGTCTTGGAGCATAAGAGAGAATTGGTCGACAATCACATCCGGATTCGGAATATGAACTTGCAGTTGTCCCTTTTCAGCGAAGTTCATGACCAATTTCGTCATCAAACTGGCAGCTTTTGTAGGGTTGTTGACGATAAATTCAGGGTTTATTGCACGAGCCTAAAATATTTTATACACATTTATAATATAAAAATATCATTATGTAGCTTTACTTTTTAACACACACATTAGTAACTACTCATTAAGACTTACCTGTCGAACAACTGCATACTGAATAGGCGAGCGTTGTGCTAGTTTCTTGGACAGTGCTACCAGGAATTGCGTGCAATCACTACGAAAAGCCAAGATTAACTTTGCACGTTGAACGTTTGAAGATTTGTTCAGCTTGTCGACTTCTAATTGTGCAGAAACGCCATATTCCGGAGATTTGTAGTCAGATTCAGAAGCATCTAAAATAATGCTGTTCATCTTCCAAGGAGTACCAGCAGATTGCAACACCGATTCTTTCAAATATCTGGAAATTGAAGAAAGAACAAAATAATGGTATTAACTGATATGTAGATAAGTATGTGTTTAAATACAGACATTTATGCATGAAATCGGCAAAACACAGCTTTCAAAACACACCTATATTATTTTTTATTAAATCTACTTTTCTTACCTGTGAGCTATCAAATTTTGAATGTCAACCAATGCGTTGTACAAAAATGGGAGGAGTGGCTCAGGAGATTGGAAACGTCGTAGAAAGGGTTCCAGAATGGTACAAATATTGAGGAAAAAATACAACTTTGCCTTCAAAAGTGGATCAGTCAAATTATTCTTCAGAATCAAAAACGAGGATGTGTTTGGTTGAGGTTTTACTGTATCACAATACTTTTGAATATTTGGAAGAATATCCAACAGTCTCCGGATGACACGAGAATTTTCAACCCATCTGATGCTGCAGAACTTCAAAGGGAAAACATCAGTTGAGCATAATTCTCGAAAAACTGCTCTTCTTGCTGGAGAATCCTTGAAAAGGTAATATCCACTACGTAGTATGTCATTTATGACCCATTTGCTGGCTTTGTGGCCAGTTTGTATTGCTCCATGGACAATATGCAGCCCGCAGGAGCCAATATTTAATGGTTGAGGGTGGCCGTTTTGCTCTTGGTAAGTACATAATTTATTGAAAAATAACCAATTGACGTTTGGTCCATCCATTGATATGGACATCAAATATTGCAGCCCAATCCTATCGACCTTTGTACAAAAGGCTGTTAACAAATTATCGGCTGTTGCGCGACCAAGGAAAGCTGATGTAAGAAACTTTGTTTGTACTTGTTTCTCACTTTCACTCCAGAAACGGACAATGAAATCCATTTGTGCACGTTGTGCCACTTTATTCAATGCCTCATCAAAAATGATGACATACTCTTGTCCACAACGAATATCTTCGATTAGCTTCTTCTCAAGATAAGACGAAGCACCGTAGAGCAAGAGGTAGGCAAACTTAGAACGACTAAGCTCAATCTTTTGGGCAATTGAAGAGTCGGGGAATATATGCTGAGTCAATGGTGCTAACGATTCAATGCTTCTCGAAGAAAGGTTATTTCTTATTGCGTACAATAAAAGGATTAACTCTGCTCGTTTAGTTTCGGCTTGAGTTGGTTGCAAAGTAGTTTGAACGACTGGTTTAGATTTACTTGTTGATGAAGTAAGAGTATTTACTTCATTTGAACCCTTTTGAACAAAAACTGACTGTAGTGTCTGCATGGAGGCAACAGATTTGGAGCGTGTTGTATGTTTCATACCCTAAAATGCAGAATATGTTTTGTTTGTAGAATATGTAGGTACTTTATATTAAAATAAGCAGCGCTCACTGAATGAAAACCAAAGAATGTCTTTGATGAAAATATACTATAATAGGTACCTACTTTTGCATGTGATGTAACATTTGTTTTTCCTGATGATTCAATTGAAAAAACAGTGTCACACACACTACATTTCACACTTTGTGGATTGTCCGGAACTGATTTCAACCACGAAAAATCTTTTTCCCAAGCTGGATTATATTTGTTTTTCCCACGCATCGACATAGTTTATCCTGAAATAGACATTTAACAAAATAAAATCACAATAGAATTATAGTAGAAGAATGATAAAATGAAAGAGACATTTAACGAAATAAACTTGTCCTAGATTAGAATAGAATTATAAAAAACAAACAATACAATAACGAAATTAAAACAACATAGATTAGTACAAACAATTAGAACAATAATAATTTCCTCTTTTATAAATAGAGTAATTAATGCTACACTATTCCAAAAAAAGAATAAGATGTTTTGTGTGGAAATCGTCCAATTTTTTCCACAATGGCAAACGGCAGTGGTACCTATAGCTATTATGGATATACAAGATAATTATTAACTATCTATGGCGGAGCTGAATACGCTATACAGCTAAACAACATCAGACCTATAGAAAGCAATATCGATACAAGTGCGTAGAAACAGTTTGGTTGGCTAATAATAAACGATCCTACGATTATAAAATTATCATTCGTTTTTTGGAATAGTGTATATTGTTTTAATCAAACACATATGACAGTCAATTAGTAACCACAAAAGTAGAATTCAAAGGCGTTTTAAGTATAAAATTTAATTTTTTTCCAAAAATAGTTACACGCAATTATGAATAAATAAGTCACCAACAGCTGAAATTACATACTTCGAATCATACTGTAAACAAAAAAATAAAGTCATATTATAACGAGGTACTAATGCAAACTGTAATACTAAAAAATAAATTCAGTCATACAGATATTTTTAAATTCACGTATATGATAAAAATTTCACGTATTAGAATACAATTTCACGTATATTTTTTCAAAACAACACAAAATCACGTATTTTTTAGTGAAAATGATCAATTTTTGGAATTCACGTATAATTCACATATTTACGTGAATTTCACGTACCTGTAGACACCCTGTGTAAAAAATACACATACTAGTATCAATGAGCTTTAAAGATAATATTGTTTTTAGAACACTGAACAGGTTCATTTCATTTAGAGAACTGCTTTCTATACTATACATGTAGTGAGAAAAATTGTTACAGTTTTTTTTGGGTTGATCTCACCACTAAAGATGGCACTTTTGATGAATGCTTCCCATAGATGATTTGGGCTAAAGTTTGGTACATATAATATACCTGGGAAAGAGCCAGTGATGGAAAAAATCAATATGGGAGTGAACAAGGGGCTGATGGAGTCATCAGGTCCAAAACTTAAAGTTTGTTCAATTGACTTTAAATTTGGTGTGTAGGTTCACTAGGCACTCTGTCACAATCAATAATTGTTCTTAGAAAAATATTAATATTTGCTAACAAAAAAATGATCTGTGCTGCTGAGCACCTAGTGGACCTACACACCAACTTGAAGTCAAATTTTGAATGTAATGACAACATTGGCCCCTAGCTTGCCTCCATAAGAAAAAAGGTTTTTATATGACACAAATATGTACATAGCAGTTATAAAAAATATATTAGAAATAACTTAGTTTGAGTCCATCTATGCAATTCAAATAATAAATAGTTACAGAATATTAACTAAAGTCCAAGTTATAATTTGTTATTCTCATTATTATTATAATATATACTGATCACAGATACCAAGAGACTTTAATCAGATTGCCTTTTAGCTTTTGCCTGAACAGGCACCCCCTACAAGGCAGTAGGGATTAAGGGAAGTCCACCCCCAGGTGCATAATACAGCTAATTTTGGAGCTGATCAGCCTTAGCCTCTCATGAAGCAAGACCATCTGTGCATGATGAAGATCTACATCCTCCATGAGGTAACCCTGGTGCTAAAGAACATGGTGGATC
>JAUYWI010104128.1:0-11322 GCA_034780595.1 Parotoplana pacifica | reverse complement strand
GAACTAAACACCGAACTGTTGAATTGCCATTCCAAACATTTATCATCCAATTGTTCTTTGTTAGTTAATATTGATCCGTTTGCCCATGATGAACACCAATAATCTCGATTATAATCAGCAAAAATCGGACTTTGTATTTGCAAAATATGTACTACTTTGCAGATTGCTATAACAAATACAAAAAATAAATGAAATTTGTTTTTTTCACCAATTACTTCCAATATATGTATTATCAAAAGCCATTGTAGTTTGGCTGTGTTTTGTGGTATGAGTAAAAAATGTTATCTCTTTTAAAATTTGGTCTTCAAACTTGTATGAGGTATCTTTTGAAAGTTATCAATGAACTTAACAGCGCATTAAGCTTTAGATGTACGGGATTAAGTATTGACTTCAATGAAAATCAAAACTTAGAACATTAGTTCTATGACATATTATGTCTGACTCGGTTTATCTAAAATGTTAAGTGAGTCACACCACTTTATATAAACCGAGTCAATGTCAATTGATTTTATAATAAAACCAGATTAATCTGTTGCCTGGATTGTGCTTTTAATTCTTTAGAATTATTAAAAAATAACCGAACAATGATGCCTACACCATTTCCCATCCTTTTAGATGTGCCGCTATCGACAGAAAAATGCTAGAATCTTGAAAAAAATAGTCGTCGAAAAATTCCTGACAGAACAAACAATCCGAGACCCAAAGTGGCAACGTTGTAGGAATCTCTGGGTGAGAAGGGTGAAAATACAACAATATTAGTGGGATGTAATGCTCAAGAAGACAATTTATCAGTTATGAATGGAAGGACGGTGCGTTGCCAATTTAGAGGGTCGAATCGACTGCTAAAGGATGGGTGTCAGCTGTGGTGTTTCACATTTAATGCCAACTATTTGTTAATTCGATTAAACAGTCATACATTCTCTTACATGATGGGCATTTATCTCATGTCTTTAATCAACCTTTCCTTAGAAATATGAAGCAAAGTAGAAGTATCTAATTGTATTTCAGCACTGGATTCAGCCGATGGATAAATCAGTCATAAAGAATAGGAAACTAAATTGTTTGAACTATAACCGGGAAAATGGAGGCAAAAAATTATCAAAAAGTAAATTTCCGAAAGTTTTGGTACCACCCTTCAATAAATCTATGACTATTACAAATGCTCAATCAGCATTCAGAAAGACTGGCTTGTTTTCTAGTAATAGAGAAGTGATCCCCGAAGAAGTATATATCCTATTGAAGTGGCTGATACTCAAGAATATTCTTCAAACGTCATTACCGACTACTGTTAAACACGACCTATTTATCATATTACTGCGGGTAAACCTCCCAACCCCAGAAGACACGAGAAACGAGCGTAGTACCAACTTTGAACTGGTCATTTTCCGATCTTGAAAGCCTACCATTTCCGAATAGGCAGTGCTACCAGTGACAGTTGTCCATGTTGCCATAACGAACCTGAGCACACCAAGCATTTTCTTAGGTGTGCTGTCAGGACAACGCCTCGCCTGAACGCAATAGGCCCTGATGCTAATCCAACACAACTCAACCAACCCAACCTGATGATTCCATACCTGCGCCAGATTGGAAAACTCAAACCTCCAATCAGCTGATATGGAGTCTTGACGCCGAAGCTTCGCCAAAGAAGAATAAGAAACGTAATTACTTCACATGATGATGCTACTCTATCAAATGTACAGAAAATTGGTAGCCTTACTCCTCTAGTTAATCACGAAGACTTTATCAAGTTAAAATCTCCATCTCCAAAGAAAACTGAAAAACTAAAAACATGGTTCTTACCAGTGATGAAACTCTTAAACTCGTCAAAGAATGTTTAGAGAATAAAAACAAAGACGAAGAGAAAACAGACGAAGAGAAACTTAATGAATAAAACAAAATCAGGAAAATCTAGTAATATATGTGATTTTTTCAATTTCAAGTATGGAGACAAACGTGACCCAATGATCTGAGAAAATGTATACTACCATGATTGGTGCAAGCTGTCTTTCTCAGAATGACTATATTTACAATTTGCAAGTGCTATTATTCTCTCTTGTACCTAAATATTATTATGATTTTGAACAATTATGACCTTTTCAATAGTAATAACTTTCACTTTGGTGTAATAGTGTATCTGTATATTAAAGTGTTAGAACTATGTTATTTTCAAGCAAATTATAAATGTGTGTTATATTAAACTCTCATATAATAATTTCATGCTAATCAGAAGGTCCCGGGTTCGAATTCTGCTCTGTACTAATGAGGTACAAATACACCGAAACTAGTATACAGATTGATGTCCGGTTAATCTTTAGGCCTTTTTGGCCAATCTTATTTCATTAATTTTTGTTTTATTCATATGTTTTAACTAAATAGATAACTTTTAGTAGAAAATCTATTTGTAGATCATTAAAAACTCATTGACATTTTCTCTATAAATTAACAAAAACTACAAATTTATTAAGTTTATTCTTTAAATTTAAAGTTATGTTTCTCCCGAGCCATACGCCAATTTCATTTAAATCTGTGAAATTTCCTTTTATACTACTATTACATATTACTCGTTTCTAAGCGGTTGCTAGTGTGTAGCAATAAAAATTAAAAAAATTGTCCCTTGAACAAATTCATTGAAATCGGATAAAGTTAAGGAACCATCATCGGTACTGAAAAAGAAAGAAAGCATTATGTTCTGACCAATTTAATATTATATGGTTTAAATTGTACAAGCAATGAATGTTCAGAGTCTAGCCCATTTTCAGAAGTCCTATAATACTCAGAGAGCCATAGACCCAGATTATGGAATTGTTACAGGGCATAACGTCAATATGTATGTATGTATGTATGTATGTATGTATGTATGTATGTATGTATGTTTTTATTATTGAGACCACCGAAATTTATAATATGTAGTACAGCCAGGAATGAGTACTGGTAGACAATATTTCCAATAATTTTACAATTTAAGAGGGCACAGAGATTTATCCAGAGAAACTGCAGTACTTTAACCCTGTACATACCGGGGGATGCCCGCCTAATCCGCTTCCCCCTGTTTTAAGTTTGATGCATTGTTTATTAAAACATTTGTGAACTTCATATTCTAGGACTTTTCTTAATTATACATATGTTTAACAACTTTTAATACCATATTTACCCCAACAGCGGTCCTGCTATTGACTTCTTAACAGTCACCTATTTTTTACCAGAACTACACCAATACAACATTTTTGAGTGTTAGTTCCTTAATATCATCTTGTACATTGTTGTATTTACTTTCGTACATTACAATTATTTACCAAAATTAATTTATCAAATAATTTGAATATACTAAAATAGCTATTTTTTTACCTTTTTGTTGCACTTATAAATTTTAACTTGCTATAACCTTTTTTATTAAAAAAAACACATTTAATCACAACAATATTTGTTCTAAAAATACGTATTCTATTCTTCATCAGCATAGTGCAAAAGGTTAATGCATTATCAATAAATTGATTATTAAATGATACTTAGTAACATTATGCCTAACGCTACCATTCCAGCTAAAAAAGAATTATATTTTCTTTATTAATTTCTAAGGTAGTACCTATTAATTCCAGTTAACATAAACCTCTTTGACTCATTTTTGATCTTCAGATAAATCTCTGTGCATTTATGGCCACTCAATAGCACGTTATCGACCCTCAGATAAAGTGCATTCCATCCTCAATGGCAGTAATAACAGACACAACATACTATAGGAGGTTGCAAAAGATGTCGTTTTGTCAACAATAACTATTTCGAATAGCTCATGACTATATTCCTAGAAATTCGATTCAAAGTAATTGTGTTAGAACATTGCTAAAAGTGGCGATATTATTCTGTAATACAGAAGTCTAGACATAAATACGAGTATTTTAAACAAAAAAATCTTTCATAGTAAATGATCATCAAGATAATAGTTCACATTAACTTCAATCACCTTTTGGATGCATGTCAAGGAAATTCTGCATGCTTTTTCGGACGATGTAGAGGTAGACCTCGAGAGAACTTTATTAGTAGTCTGAAGCAGTGGATTCATTCAGAAAAGAGAGATGTCGAGGTGATAAGGACGACTATGGATAGAAATGTTTGTCGAATCATGATCTCCAACGCTCGAATCGAGAAGGGAACCTGATATTGATGATGATGATGATGATGTAATCGTGCATCGATTTGTCACTGTTATGATGCTATGAATTGTTGGTGTTCAGACTTCTGACTCACCCGGTATTTAGAATCTAGGATTAGATTATAAATGAACCAATCATAGTATTATTTTTATCTATCGAGTTACAATTTCCAAAAAAAGGGTTCAACATCACTTATGGCCAGAAATATCAATTTGTCTGCCGAAAAAATCATTAATGTAATTATTGATTTGTGTTACTGAATGTCTAGTGGACCTACACACGAAATTTGAAGCAAATCGGACAAACTTGAATCTTTGGATCTTGTGTGTATATCTTTGAAATTGTAACTCGCTAAATAAAATACTGTTTATGGTTTATTTATAAAACAATCCTTGAGTCTAAATATCACAGAATAATCACAGAACCAGCTTAAATCGAATTTCTAAGAATCTACTCATGCACAGCAGAAGCATCGAGGTTGTTATTGTTGACAAAAAAACATTTTTTGCAACCCACTAAATTATTAAACGACCCAAAAAATGTGTAGACAAATTTTGGATATCGATAACAAAACAGTGTCCATTTATAAATAGAAATCTATACATAGAAACAATACAATAAATGAGATTACGCGGTGTCATGAAAACTAGTAAATTACTTTCAAAGAAAACATCGATCGATATACATAAGAATGTCAAATGAAAACAAATTATATAAAAAAAAGTTAATACTTCATTGCTGGGTATTCCAAAAGCAATAAAAAACATTACTTTAGAGATTAGAAAATATGTACACCCGTGTTGACTGTTGATTCACAAAATAGAAATGTTAGGAAACACATATAAGAAAAAATGACAACCTTATCAATAAATTCTATATGTTAATAAATCAATAATAAAATCTGTAAACTAAATGCTGTTTCTGTAGTTTTAACACACACGCACACACAAAACAATAATATTTACAACAAAATTATTATCTTCTGTGACTGAAAATGTCATAAATAATAGCAAATCAAAACATTAACACAGTTTATAAAAACAACTAAATCTGCTCTACTACTTGGTAGGAAGAAGTAATATATCAATATTAAATATTTTTTAACAATTTACTAATTATTAAAAACTGAAAATGTTATAAAAACTACTACTCAGTCGAAAGAAGTAATATATCAATATTAAATATTAATTAATTATTTTAACGTTAAAAGAGATCACCCCTTCTTGCACAGCAATTAAAAATACAAATAAACAAAATATAATGTGATAAATTATCAATACATAAATTATGAAATATTTGGTATGCAGACGAGCAGTATGGAAATATAATGTGAATAAATAAATAAAACACTTAAAATAAATAAATAATAATCAATACAATATAATAAGTACTCGCTGAAAATAAGAAGAGTTTCGAAATAATTGACTTCATTAAGCAAATAAAATATTAAATATTGTCTCCTGCCTCGATTCAGTTACTTAATTAACGTTAATTAATTGATGAATTGTATTTTAATTGTCTCTTATTAAACTCACTTTCACAATTAGAGGAAAGAACTTCACATTTTAATTCAGGAGAAAGTTTCTATGGCCTTAATTCACCAAAAATAAAGTGATTAATTCTATTGTTCGCGGTTTAGCAAACGAAAATATTGGCCCTAAACAAAAAACTATTTCGAAACTCAAGAAGTTACAGATCTCAATGACAACACACACTTTTGGGGGGAACAAGGTCCTCAAGGTCCTCAGGGTCCCGTTCTTCATCTCAGGAAGTTACTGACACAAAGGCCATCTGGTGCACCATCACATTGTCCGCTAAAGAGGGCAGCGGCGGTTGCGGAGAGCTCGGCGAGGCTGAGGAAGACACACTGGTCCCAGTTGGCGAGTGCATAGACGACGAGGTGGAGTCCACAGCCATGTCGGAGGACAGCGAGACCGAGGCTCGATTCGGGTCACTGCCGCTATTGTTGAGCGCATCGGTCAACGATGGGCAGGAGGGACTGCTGCGGGTTAGATTGCTGCTGTCACGTGGCGAGGGAGAGGGCAGCAGGTCCTCCAACATGCCGCCCTCGATGGAGCGCTCCATTAGGGGCGTCATGGCGAGTTGGGAGCGATGCAGAAGGGCGTGCAGGGCGCTGGCCGCCGAGGACTGGTGGCGCAAGAGGTTCTGGTTGTGGTGCTGCAGCGCTTGCGTTGAGTTGGCGGGTGTGGAGGCCAGGTCCACTGAAATAGACCAAGTGCAAGGGGAATTGTCAGACGGAAAACTTCCACAATCATTTTAGATGCTTTTTTATAAAATGTCAAATATTTTTTGTATTTAGAAACACAGAAACTACAAGAAATAGTTTCGTAAGAAAATTGGCAATAAATTTAAATTGAAAACTTTTGGGATTAACGCATTATAAATGTCGAAAAATAAATAAATAAAAGTTAAGACTGAAAATAGCTTTTGATTTACCATCTATTAAAAAAAGTTAAGCGACGTTTCTAATTTTAATCAAACAGCCACTTTATGAAAACTACAAATAGAACAAAAAATAAACTCGGCATTTTTAGATGGATCAACATTTCAGTGGCAAAAACAAAAATTAACTCCTTCCTTCTACATGTAGCTGGCACACAACTTGGTAGCAGAACAAATGCGTGTTTTACTGCACTCGCAGAGATGTTATAGCCAATGTCTATGGCTTTTTCTACTCAAGATAGTAAGCCTTACCAAGTTTGGTGGCCGGGCAACTTACAATCACTGTCCATGTGACGTAGAAGTTTCATTTCGTCCAAAATGGAGGGCGAGTCCTGCCGAATCTCTTCACGGAGGCCTACAACAAAACCAATGGGGAAGCAATAGATCACTCAGAACACATATTTATGGCTGATTTATCGACCCCATACTCTTTAGAAATCACAATGATGGGGGGGTTGATTTGACCATAGGCATAACAATAAAAGGGTTAATTTACCATAGATATCAAAATGAACAGGTTGGTTTGACCTACAAATCGCAATGAGGGACAAATTTTCACCATAGAAATCACAATGGAGGGGTTAAGTTGACCATAAAAATGACAACAGGTCAGAGTTTGTTAATACTTTCGGAATCCAGACCCATCAAGTATGGGTTTCCAACCGCATACCTCCCGATCCATAGTTCAGCGCGCTGAGCACTGGGCTAGAAGCCCCCGACCCCTGCTGCGTGTTTGGGGCTAAAAATCGATTTATTCAAATAAAATCGCGACCCAATTCCGACAAGTTGCCCCCAACTCACCGGTGGGAATAGGGGGCGCAATCTTGAGTCGCAATTCGAAAGGATTATCATTCTCATCCGCCAGCCTCGTCTTGCGCCCAACCAATCCTCCGCTCTTCTTCACCGAGGACGGCCTGAGGAGGGTGGAGGCCGGAGAGTGCACCCAGACGGTGGAGAAGTTGCCGCCACCTGAGTGCACAGAGGAGATCATCACGGGATCGGGTTGCCAATGGCGATCGTTCAGATTGACCTCCTGATCGAGGTTGTTATTGGAATGGTCTTCGTCATCGTTGTCGTGGTTGCTATGGGGTCCACTGACATCGCTAGGTGACTGATGAGGGCTGGGCTGGTCCGTGATGGGCTTGAAGGAGTTGGTCTCCGTGATGGGAGGGCCGGGCATCCAGTCAAGTTGGTCCGAGGAGCTGTTGGTATTGGAGGCCGAGGAGGTCGGGTGGGAGAGCGCGGATGTGGCCAGCTGGTTCTCCGAGTAGGAGTTCTGCCGGAAATGTGAGAGCGAATGCAGTGGGTAGATCGGGGGCAGGTCGGAGAAAGAGCCTGGAATAGAAGAGAATAGATGTGCTGCTCAAAAACAATCGCCACTTTTGCAAGAAAGCATTAGACAGGTTAAATGTACAAAAAATCTCGTGATATCTCCAACAATGTTCATAGAAATCGCATACTTTTCTTCACACTTACAATTTTTCTGCGTGTTCTATTAATTATAAATATTTTCGATTTCTCATTATTTAAAAAAAATACTTCAAATGTGAACGGCCTGACCTAAAAAAAAGTTTATCAGGCATCAAAAGAGAATGTAACACTTCTAAAATTCGATTTGTTATCAAATAAGACACCCACACCCAGTAATAAATTGTATCAAAGTAATCTTCTCTATAGAAATAAGAACTGAGGTGATGTGCTAAAATTATCCTTTTTGCTTAAAACCCAACAACAACAACACAGCCCGTGAGTTTCTGTCTGAAGAACATCACTGCTCTTATGTTTCCTTTGAAGGACACACAAGCCATCCAGCCATGTTCGATGTAGGAGGTTCCCGCATAGTCAGAAAGCAAAAAAACAAACAAATTCAGCTTAGCTAAAATTAATCTCTTAAAACAAGGCACGCATGACCTGAATTAATGCGAATTACTTCTAAACGAACCTTCCTACGCCAACCATTTCGCTCCGTAATATAAGATGAATACGCTGTGAAGGAATTCGAATATATCAGAAATCTCGTTTTACTAGGTAAGTACTTCAAATCAAAATAGCCATGATCTTATTAGATTGAGGCGTAGTGTTATTTCAATTCATTTAATAAAACCTTTCGTTCGTTGGATTCATAGTTTTTTAAAGTCGTATATTAAAAAATTCGAACTCACAAAGTCGTATATTAAAAACGCACAATTTAAAGGTAGCTAGTACCTCTAGTTTCATTAAAGTTGCTTAAAGTTTGGCGATCGAATTGGAAGAAGAAACAATTTTAGAAAAATGGCAAACTTTAAGCATTCACAGTTCGAAAACCAGCGAACCGATTTCTATGAAATTTGCACACATTGGTTTTAAAACGTTTAAGTTATAAATGTCCAAATTGTGGCCCATTTTCAGAAGTCCTATAACACTCTGACCAACAAGCAAGCCATGTCAACTCACAGAGCTAACGGTCGATTGCCCTTTGCTGTTATGTAACACAAAGCTCCACCCAACATGCAAAACTAACCGAATGGAAATTAATAATAAACCCAATCCACTTCCCAAATAATCGTCTCTTATCAGACAGCCAGCCCTCTTCTTCTCCTTGATAAATCACACATTGATGATTTACTTGGATTTTTGATCCGACTACTACACAGTCTGCATACAACCTGCCCAAACATGAGCGAGGAAGCAAACATGACTTATGAAATGTAATTAAGATCAAGAAGATTAGCACATTCCAGAAAAGGGCAACATCACTTCTATAGGCCTTGCCTGCCTGATCCAATTACCTAACAAAGGCTAAACCTGTGGTGCTACAGCGCCTAACACAACCCACGAGGTAAACAAGACAACCTGATCGGATAGGAAAGCAGACAACCATTTAGACCAAATTAACCCAGATCTAAATTGGCGCCAGAATTAATCCGTAGGCAGGTGTTTTGCAGTATCATTCATTCAACATGGTATTCTGTACAAAATGCATCATAAAAGGTCAACATTTATTGCTTTCATATCCATATACTAAATTATAGTTCCACGAATAAAGTTCATAGCACTATAATATGTCCATACTATTAGAAGAAGAACTTTATGTAGCGGTAGTGACCCTCAAAACAAAAATTGTACAAGCTAGCATTAGAAATAGACGTATGTAACTGGTAACCCACAACTACCGATGACTCGCTAACTAACTATAACAATGCCTACCTTCTTCCCTCACTAACCATAGATCAATTGTTTCAACGAGTAACTGATCTCTAATGTTTTGAGCATCTCTTGGTTTAGAGTCCAATTAAATGTTCATTCACTCCCCTGGATCTCATTTGGCCCATAAAACCAAGGTCAACAGTTTTGGTACTTGTCCTTTCTAGCTCTGTTACCAATACCAGCTGGCAGTTTGTTGAGCGCTTTTGTCGAAGGAATCCTCTTTCCCAAATCATTCCGCCCAACCTCAAACCCGAATTACTAATGGCTCTGATGTTGGCGTCGGTGTAAACCACCCAACATACCTATGATAAAGACTGAGAAGAAAAGACTACCAACGATGATACGGAAGCATTTGATGCTAACGCGCCGCCTAGTGAATGCAAATTGTTTCAGGACACCAGAAAGAAACCAATAATGGGATCCAGATATTATTTTAGTCATTTTACATCGAGAAAAAAACCAGGACAATAAAGAAATCCAATCACTAAAGCAACCCAGCACAGCACAGATACATACGTCAATTAGTGATAGCATCAACTAGCACGTCTATGACTGACAACAGATCATCAAAATCATTCACTTATCGGTGGCCAAACTACATCATATGACGGACGGGGCTATATAAAGGTGTTGAACTGCCAATTCTTGTGGGCCAACTAACCTTTTCAACTTTTGACACCTCGTTTCAAGTCCAAACCACAAACACTTTTACAAAAATGAGATAAAATCTTTCACTGTTCCGGGCCAAAATTTTAAAATGAACGCATACACACAGTGCTGTTTTGTCTTACCAGTTTCAAATGCACGGGATCAATTGGAATAGACAAATCCACAATTGTCGCCCTACTGATAGCAAAACCAAAACACGCGCGCTTACCAATAGCCGGATGCGAGACACGATAACACTCCCACGACAGCACGCCCTGACTCCCATGCTGACGACGCAGGGACACCGGGCCGCCCTCAAGAAGGTCGCCGCCCGAGCCACCACCGGCAGCCGAGCCCCCGCGATAGCTGTCGGGAGGAAAGCCGCCCGGGTCCAGGTAGCCTCGTAGGGCTTGCTCCAGAAGGTCACCACCATCCAGGTCCTGACGTGACTGGCGCATTGGCAACATCAGCGCGCTCAGGGGAACCTCACCATCGTTGACTTCGCCATTGCGAATCTATAAATGCCAAATAACCAACTTATCGGACTATCACAATCATTTTGCACACATAGTCCGGTAACCATGGATACAAACTGACAGACCGACTCACCTTAGAAAGCAGGTCCACCTCACTAAGACCATAGCCCCTCTCAGGCAAGCCAGGAGGGGGAAGCGCTTTGCTGATAATCGACAGGGAGGCTGCCGAGTCCATACAACTGCTGCCACGTCCCAGATCCTCTCCGGACACTAGCGGGGCCACACCAGCACGGGACAGACCGTCCAGATCGTCGTCAAACAGACCACTCAGGCCCTTCTCGTTGGGCGCCACTCCTTCTCCGTTATTGGTCGGATCGGATTGGTTGGCCGGTCGACAGATC
>JAUYWI010104117.1:0-11323 GCA_034780595.1 Parotoplana pacifica | reverse complement strand
TTGTTTTAATTTCTCATAACTAATGTAAACGTACCAAATTTAAGTCTGACGATGTAAAGAGTTTTACGAAACTAGTCCCTTTTTTATGATTAAACATGGTTCTTTAAATACTTTCTTCTTGTTTATTTTTCTCCTTAAATTACGTTTCTCTTATACAACCCTAGTTATGAGCCCTGAGTAGATGACTATTTGGATATTATATGCTGTTGTTCGTGCGTCGTTTGTAGTCTTACTAACGACTGCAGTTGAAATCAATGCCCACAGACCTTGAACATAATAATAAGATTTAAAGGTCCAACTGTTTAATTTGGGATTTTGGCCTAAGACCGTCATTGAAGCCACTGTATATTATGTATGTGGGGTCATCAGAATACAGAATGAATAAGAATGTATTTTAAGTTAATTTTATAGAATTTTACAAATGTATCAACATTTTAGACTTCTAATTAAAGTTAAACTATCGATGTTAACATACGGAATATCTTGTAGTATTGTTAATGTAGAGATTGCTTATTTGCTTAGTACACGCCATGTAGGTTGGTAATTCGAACTATGTATGTGTTAATGATTGCCTGTTGATTTGGGTGTATCATGCATGGTAGGGTGTGTTAGATGTCATTGAATGCTTATATTTAGACCTACCATATATTGTTACTAAATTTAGAATCTTCTTTACCTTAGAGAAACTGTGAATCATTTTCAATAAAGCCATTTTCTATTACTATACTGCATTAATCAATTCAATAAGGTGACGTTTGTTTTGAGCAGTGCATTTGGTATTTTGCGCAGCAAAGTTCCATAATTATGAAAATGGAAATTTATTTACAAAAACAGATTGTTTAGTCATCTTTAAATTAGGGTTTGCTGTTAATAATTTTGACAGTGAAAAGTAACTAATTTCCCTGTACATCAAATAGCGAACATTAGACTAATTCGCCTTCGTCAACAATCATGAAAACGTGATTATGGAAGAACTTTTTTTTAATGAAAATGATGCCTTAAATATTATTTTAAGTAGACACTTGTTGTAATAAGCAAATAGAGTTAAACATTCAGTGGTAACTCACAAGTTGATTATAGTCCAGTCATTGTACAATTTTACATCAAACAAATTAGCACAAAAATGATTTTAAGTGCAAAACTATCTACTGAATCTAGAGTGTTTAGGAAAAAAGTCTATGAATCCGGTCTGGCAAAAAAATATAAGCCTTTAGGGTTACCGGCACCCCACTGGGGTCGATCCAAATATGAGGTACAAAATATGAAATTAAGAGAAAAGGAAGTATTTTAGAGCTTTGTGATGTACATATTACCAGTAAATAGTAGCATGACTATTGCCTATCCAAAAAAGTATTTTTCAATGTCGTTTCAGCCTTCTGGAAGACGTCATAACCTAGTTTTTAAGTTATAGATATACTCTTTATACATCTCTTGAAACTTAACATGTTATTGATTAAATGTTTATTGATGACGTCATAGACCATTTTTAACAAAAACATGGAAAAATAGTATAAAAGATGCATTTAATCATGGATGGAAACATATTGTTCCATCTAAATGTATTATAAAAGTTGTAGGTATACAGCTAATACATCATTTGACATGTAATTTATGATTGATAAAATGTTTACTGGTGATAAGTACTAGATCAGAGAGAGACAATGTCGTCCAAAACAGTTCTGAGAGTTACTGACAGAAATTTTGACAGGTCATTCAATCAGTTCAATATTTCAATTTTATTTTCTAAAGACAAATCTTAATTTTTTTATGCCACTAAATTAAGTTGCTTACTGTAAAGCATTTAAGGTCCCAAAGATGTTATAGTTGTTCTGAGAGCTACTGGTCCTAGAGGCCAGAATTTTGTGCATTTTTGCTCAATAAATAGCGTTAGATGCATTTACAATTGTCCCTGGACTCTAAATATGAGCTAGTGAATTTAATGAAGTCTCAAAATGTATCTTGATGGTACTATGTAAATGTGAGCCAAAGTGGTCCTGAGTGATTCCCAGATCCACTGAAAGCTATTTCACCAGGTCCTTTAATGTATAAAAGTGCTTCAATCAATTCAACATTTTATTTTTAGATTTTAAATGTAAATTTTATATCCTTCTATTCATGCATTATTCTGTTGCCAGGTTTCTTGTAAGGCTTTGAAGATCCTCAAATATGTCTTTATTGGTTCTGTGAATTACTGGAAGCTATAATTTTTCCAGGTCATGGGGGCAGAATTTGGTGCAAATTATCTCAATATATAACATTTGGTACACATACTTTTGTCTCTATGACATAACATATGAGCTATTAAACTAATTGCAGTCACATTTTGAGAGCTACTGGAAGCTATTTAACTGGGTCATCAGGTCAAAATGCGGCTCCAATTATCTCATAGCAATTGTCTAAGAACAGTATGCAAATGCACCTAATGTTACATTGAGCTGTATATTGAGCTAAATCGAAACCATATTCTTTCAACTGGGACTTGTTGAAATAGCTTCCAGTAGCTCTCAGAATCACTCTGAACCACTTTGGGAGATAAGTAAACATTTTAAGTCCAAAATGTGCCTCATTAGTTTAAATGCTCATATTTTATGTCATAGAAACAATATATATTGAGATAATTTGCACCAAATTTTAGCCCCCATGATGACCTGGTGAGATATTTTCTAGTAGCTCTCAGAACAACTATTACATCATTGGGACCTTCAATGCCTTACAGGTAAGCAACTCAATATAATGGCATAAGAAAGATTAAGATTTGTCTTTAAAATATATAATTGAGATATTGAACTGATTGAAGCCGTATTTTGGTTTCAATGACCTGTCAAATTTTCTGCTAGTAACTCTCAGAACTGTTTTGGATCACTGACTCTGATCTAGTACCACCAGTAAGTATTTTACCAGTTAAATATTGGTGTCAAATGATTTATTAGCTGTATTTCTATAACATTTAAAATACATTTAGATATTAGATAAAACAGAATGTTTTCATCCGTGCTATGTATTTTTATGCTATTTATCAATGTATTTGGCTAAAATAGTCTGGCGTCATCAGTAAACATTTAATCAATAAAATGTTAGTTTCAGGAGACGTATAAAGAGTATATCTACAACTGGACTATTAAAATTTAATTGCATTTTCTGAAATTATAATTTTGTTGAATTGAATGTATACTTACAGCGATTTATAGTTTATTATCACAATAAATAATGTTTTAAATTTTTATTTGGCTACGAGTACCAACTGCTTAGTGAAATTTTATGCATTTATTTTTAATGAATAATGATTGCTACACTCCCTTGGATAAATAAATATCCTTCAAGAAAATCTTGTACTAACCTCGCCCGCTACTGTTTTGATTTTTCTGTTTCAGATAGCATTTGCACCTGTGTGACAGGTTTCAAGCTCCTTGTGGAGGATAGCTGCAGCCTGTTGTGTTATTAATCCGGGCATTTCAAGGCCTCTACTCCTCCATCTTTCAGATTGTAAATAGTACTTTGTATTTATTATGTATATCTACATGATCTAAGCAAGCTGCCAGGCGCTTGCTCATTGCTTGCCTGGCTCTGCACACACTAGTTAAGTTAATTGTGCTTAGAAGTATGCAGACTTTCTAATGTATCAGCTACTGAGTATTGTATGCGCATTTTTAAAGTTTGTTTTTTTCTTATTGAGCTTAATGCAAGCAAGATTTATAACGCGATAAATTGGGTTCTGAATTTATTAGTCGGTTGAAATGAACAGTTGGACCTTTCTTCTTCCTCTTTCTGTTGATTTACCAAAACATTTTGTATGATAAATTGCACTTGTACTTAATAATATAAAATATATGACAAGTAACAATGTGATGTGTTCGGTGTGTAGTTAAACTTACTCATTTATCCCTTGACGAACTGTACAGACTTTACTAGCATGATACTGACCACCTATGTCTATGGAATCCATCTCTATCTATTGACTGTTTTCAGCAGTTTGTACGAGAAATATTAACAGAAATTTGGTTTAATTAACTAGTTTAGAGCAATAGTTACAGACTGTGTAGTAATCTATGGACGGCTAGTATTGAAAATCAAATTTTGTTTGGTTCTATGTGTGTACATATCTACATTTGCTGCTAATTTTTATTTAGAAAAAGAATTGGTTCGGTGAAAATAGAATTTTACTTGTTCGCGTTTAAAGGAAATCGAGAAAAGTATTGCGTGGGTTTTGTGATTGATTTTTATAAATCTTTTGTTTTGACTGATGATTGCTAGTTAAATTTTGATGCAACTATTGGAATTGTAAAAAGTCGTACTAGTGAAGAAAATACTTATCCATACTTAATAGATATATACAGGGTGTAAAAAAGTCACGCAACATTTCCAAGAAGTTTATTTATTGAAGCAAATATATGAGGTATAAACAGTAAAGTCACATTAATAAATTTTGTACAGCAGTTTAAAATATAATTAAACTTGCGTTCTTGCTCAAAATTGTCATCATCCTTGTTTATGCATTAAGCGAAGGCAAGATGACACTGATTGGCATATCTTTTTACACATTTCATGACTGGTAGTATGAATGCAGACGCATAATTTGTGGATTGTTTCTGAGTTCATACGGTTGACCTTATCTTTGAGTACTCCCCACAGTCTGGTGGTATGAGATCAGGTGATCGTGCAGGCCAGTCCAACCAATCACGTCTTCCAAACCATGCATTAGGGAAATTATCATCAAGCCACTCTAAAACATTTTGTTGCACCATCTTGCTGAAAAATGATGGCCT
Organism: Parotoplana pacifica; assembly: GCA_034780595.1. Classification (NCBI taxonomy): domain Eukaryota; kingdom Metazoa; phylum Platyhelminthes; order Proseriata; family Otoplanidae; genus Parotoplana; species Parotoplana pacifica. The sequence goes on along the minus strand of JAUYWI010104117.1, from coordinate 6,560 downwards.
CACTCTTCGCGGCATAGCTTGCAGTTGTGGTAAAGGCCAGTCACTGAACATGGCAGGATAAGATGTGCTGTTTACTGTATTCTCATATGACTGCTTCCGTAAATATATTTCTTGGAAATGTTGCGTGACTTCTTTACACCCTGTGCATTTAAAAATTAGAAAACCTTACACTTGTTTAAAATTCGGTGGCCACTGTAGAAATCAAGACAAAACTGAATAATCTTATCTTTAGGTTAAATTTACGGTGAAAAAATTGAATTACATATGTTTCATTCTGTCAAGTGCATTGAGTTGTGGCGAACAATTATAGTCAACGTTTCATTCTGTTAAATTTTGTAATTTGTGAATAACAAATGGATCCAAATGGATTACCATAGACCATATACTGAAAGTATTCTCATTGATATTTTGTTTAGCGTTTTAAAGTACGATTAATTGTGTGCCTAGATAGTACCTACCTATTTCTGTGGTGGTACATAATTAGTTTTTTGCTATTTAAATTCTGTGGATTTAAAAGTTTAGATCTCAGTAGTTCCACAAATCAGGCAAGTTCTGTTTAGAGACAGATTTAAAATTAATTTAATCAATAAAATTATATGGAAAGGAATTAAATAAAAATTTCAGTCTTCAAAATGTTCTTTTTAATATTTCTAAACGTTTCTTTAAAAGAAAACGACAATTTGTGTATCTCTGCTTAGCTCTATTTTTGTACTTAGCTATTTGAAGTAATGCTATCGGGGATATACATAGAGATAATGAACCATTTAACCATGACACGTCCGGTTGGTTCTTGTATTCACAAATTGTTATCCGTATAATGCACAGCTGATGTCTGAGGAACATCTACATATTTACTTTTAAAAAACTACCCACACATAATTTGCTCCTATCACACTGAGCATTACCCCTCTATTGTACTGCTTCGTTACCAAGGAGTGTCAAGTTTCATATGTATGTATATTCCTGTTGAATAACGGGATTTCGACATAGCATTATAGTTGTACATTTACATATAATTTTTTACCCGTTCATCAATTGGAATAATACTTTAGTTTTAAATACGAGTAGGTATGCAAAAAAAAAAGTAATAATAGTCATCAACTAATAAATATATGATTAACTGAGTATTTGTCTGTTTTATTAACCAATAAGTTATATTTTACTACCTAATTGTGTCCCGATTTGAGCTTGTAGTCTGACAAGCGCAGTGGAATATGGGCGTATGTTTTAGCTTAGTTGTATTTTCTTTTAATAAATAGCAGATATTTTATTTATTTAAAAAATGACGTTTTTTCCACAGTAATAATTATACAGAGGTCCGATTCACCATTTTTGAAATAAAGCAGTTGAGAAAAGTATCCAATTGGGTAGGTATAAATCTGAAAAATCTTGTAAACATTTAAGGTGTAAAATAGTTATGCCCAAAAACTGCATTTTCTCCTATCCGCAATGTTAAAAGGGTAGGTACTCAGATATCGTCCCTACAATCTCCATAATGTAAACATAAAATTGATGAAATTCTATGAAATTTATATAGAGTGGGTCTATGTATAATTAAAACTCTGTGGCTTTTACTGCCTACTACATTAGTTCCAATTTAGTCATTTTTAACCATTTTAGTGAAAAATAAAAAAACAGTTATAGCCGTAGTTTTTAGGCCCAAAGTTGAAGCATTTCTTAGAAATAGCTAAAATTACAGAGTCCGGGGAGGGGCCTCCTTTCAAGAGAAACACTAAATTCTTTTTGTGGTTCTTGCCCTACCACCTCCGAGAATTGTCAAATCGGGAGTTTTTTTTGGTATAGTGATGTAATGGTATGACCCCTTAAGGTCACGTTACGGCCTAGAAATGGGCAACATATATACATTGCAACATAGACAATCCTGAAACCAAATAATCAGATTACAAGCGCTAAGTGTGACGTTCATTCGGGATTTTGAAAGTATATTGACGGTGCAATCTGGGAGCAAAGATTCAATAATTCTGTTTAAAATCTATTAAATCGTTTTTTATTGTATATGTAATTCATGCAGATTGTAGTTGCTAGAAAGTGTTCTAAAATTTTAAGAAAATTTATTCGCTGAATTCTGGTCACAGTTTTAGATTATAAATAAACTTTATTCCAGCATTTCCAACTTGTGTCCAAATAAAGCATATTTTAGAGTGTCTTCAATTCTAAAACAAATATGTAGTTGGTATTGCTATACTGTTAAGATAAAGATGAATTGTTTCTTTAAAATTTGAAATATGATTCAAAAAGGCGATTCTATAATTTGTGAAAGTAATTGGAAAATTGGATGCCTCATTTATGGTTTCTGGTCTACGAGGTCCATAAAAAGTTAATTTCTTCATGTATAAATAACTCTATTTGACTTAAAAATAGCTTATTATAAATTTTAGCTCATATTGGTTTTGAATTTTAGAAAAATTGATTCTAAATGTGTTAACTAGGTCTGGTCCTAAGATCAATGAATCTCAATTTCCGACTTTTAATAAAGTCATTACTTTTTTTTTACTTAGAACAATTATTTCTTACCATACCAGATAAATAATAGATGTGCCAAAGATGACAGAATTCCAATATGTATATACATATATGATCAATTCATACTACACAAATCACTGGAATATTAAAACAATCTGTGGCATAAGTATTTTTATTCAATATTTTAAAATATCGTTTTTTTATCTCAGCTTTTACCTTGGTCCCAAAAAAACAATATTAAAAAACTGAATATACAAATATCAAACTATGAGATACAAATATTAATAAATTTTATTTATATTTGGCTTCAGGATTGAATTTTACAAACAGTACATTTTGACTATTTTGTGACCCAACCGTTCTAAATCCGAAATGAAATAACGGCAGCCTATAAAAAATTATGGATGATTTTTGGTTTTATATTCCTTGAAAAACTATTGTATATTAATAGATGATGAATTTATTGAAACCTTTAAAAACAAATTCAGCATTTCTACAATTTGGCCCATGATGGACTAACAGGATAAATACTTAGAAAACTATTTCCGCTTCCAGTTTTTTTTTAAATTTGGTAGATATCCTATACAAACATTTGAAATATCTAATATCCAAATTATTTGTTGTTGTTGATAAATCAGTGGTATATACAAATAGCAATTCTATAACTTTTAATTGCAAAATGTTTCTTTTATGAAAAATGACTATTTTCTGTCATTTAGGATGAGTACCTATTTGACAAACAAGATATATGTATCTGCACCTGATATTCCACTCAGTTAACATACATTAAATCTTGTGATGTGCATTCAACTATAATAGGTAAGGGTACAGGTCAGAGTTAGTACATAAAATAGAAAACAAATTATGAAACAAGGACAGTTTCCTGAACAACCTCAGCATTTTCTATTGCTTGCCCAATGATTTCCTCGATTTCTTTGATCACAGGCTGAAAAAAATATATAAGGTGCGCAAAATACTAAAAAATATTCATTGAATTAAAGGAATCATTTATATCGCTAGCCTGATATGGTCCACATTATAAAGAAATCAGCTCATTCGTACTTTGAAATTGCTGCTCCCTTGCATATTTGGTGCTGATATTTCTTGATGTATAAGCCACAGATTGCGTCCAAATGTCTCAAGGGCACTTTCCAGACTTTCGCTCATAGCTCTAAATAGAAAGGAGGGTAGTTGATCGATCAAAGAAATAAATGGATTTAAAAATTACAAAGTCTCTAATTTTGAAAAATAGTTTATTTTATTTAATCAATATCCATGGATTGTCTTAAATCGCTGAAACTCTGTATCTGGGGGGGGTGGGGAGGGGTAATACACCCTGACAAAAATTAATAACACTTTAATCGATTGGAATGAAATTTGATACCAGTATACTAAATTCTTTTACAATTTTTATATGAGAATACATTTTGATCTCTAACCTCCCAAGATCACCTGACGGCCCACTGAAAAATAAATATTGGGCCCAAAAGGAATTCGATTCTGAAGTCAAATATTGTAGATATACTATAAACACTTTATTGTACCATAATATATTCTGGGTCTTTGAAAATATTGACTTTAGTTCATAGGGTAAAACCATAAGAGCCAAATTTTTTGGAAAAAATGAATAATTTTTTTAAATCCTGGAGATATATGCTAAACATCTTGACAAATTTCAGAAAAATATTTAACCCAAAAAGTGATTATTTTGTGCCCAAATTTAGCCATTTATGAAAATCCATTATATTTATTTAATACGAAAAATTAGAAATCTGATTTACAATTTCTTCAAATTTGACTTTTATATTTTGTATCTGATACTTTATTGGGTGTGCCAGTAAAAATATCCTAAATTTATCTGAAATTGAGATCCACTGACCTTGACCTGAATTACTCAAAATAGAATTTTTTTGAATTTTATGAATGAATTCGAACAATCAATACAAAAAATGATTTGGAAAGTTATTAAAAGTATTTTGGATGATTAACTTGCCTTAGATAATATTTTATTAAAACATCAGTTTTAGCCGACCAGCCCTGAAATGGTGGCCCTCATGTCTCAGGAACAACAGACATGAGACTTCTCAAAATTTAATATCTTGTTTTTGATATGTTATAGATTATAAATCTCAGGTTGCAGCAAAAGAGGATGTTTCGTTTTGATTTTAGAGCCAATTAAGATATTTTAGCCAAAAATGTCGATTTGGTTTATTCAAAAAATCGATAATCATATTTTTAAAAAAGATTTTTGGATTTGTATTACTCAGGTCCTTGTGGACCGATAGATACACCAAATTTGAAGTCAATCAGAAGAGCTGCAACGTTTGGACCCCTGATGATGTCATTAGACCCTAGCACAGCCCTCATAGTTTTGTCGAATCTTTCCAAGGTACCTTTGAACAAATTTCAGCCCAATCGATACATAGCAAATATGAAATCCTAGGGTGGGGACTGTGACCGCATCGCATATCTTTTAGGTGACTATGGAGATTACAAACCCAACAGATATCCAAATCTTAGAGTCAAGTAGCAGCTAACTAAATATTCCAAAAAACTGTTAATTTATTGAACAAATTAATCAAAATTATTCGTTTAGAAGGAACAGATGTATTAAATTTTCAATTATTTAGGTTTATTACAAAATAGTGAAACATGCTTCCTTACATCATGCAAAGTTTTTCTCTGTTGAAACTGTCAATTAATGTGAACATTGTACCTTGACGTTCCTAAAATTAAAAGACTTATTTATTATTAAACGAACAAAATCTTTTACTTTTAAGATAATTTCCTTAGAAAAAAAGGAAATCGTCTGCTTCTACGAAACCTAAAATACAGTTATTCACAGAAACATGTAATTAATTCATCTTTTTAGTGTGTTGACATAAACTAACCAACCGCATTGTATTTCTAGAGAAAGTTCATTTAACCAAATCTAGAGCATATTACCTTGATATCATATCCTATGCCGTGGGCTCGACACATTTGAAAGAAAACGGAATAATGTACAACTGTGAGATTTGTGTGATACAGATGAGAACTCATTACAACGTAGCGATTTGGCTTCTCAGTCTAAAATAAAATTAAAACAGCAACAGTTAAATTTTCAGACACGTCCCACGAAGCCAATTGTTACTTCCCAATGCCCAACGAAATACGTAATCTCACACTTCTGAAGTCAAATAATTACAACAAGTATTTAATAATCATAAACTAAAGTTGATGAAATTGTCCAAATGTCAAACTGACCTTAACATCTCCAGTGAGGAGCTTTTGTCTGCGCGCTTCTTCATTGGAAATGTGTCTTAGTGGCACTGTCAGGGTGTGCTCAGTCGGATTGAAGGTGGCATTGGCAGCGAAGAAGGTCAGCTGGGATAGGGCCATCGTGTCCGTGTAGTTAATGTCCAAATCAGTCGCCCAGAGCACCTGCTCGTTCTAAATCAGTTTTTGTTGGATGTAAATTTAAATATTTAATTATAATCAAGAGTATGTAGCGTTTCCAGAGCTGTACGATTCCGCGTTTAGGCGCCATTTCACTCTACTATGCGCGATGCGCGTTTTTTCCTTAAAAAGCAGTTTTTTGCGCGATTTCTATACTGAAAGACAGTATACACCCCTGGTCAAAAGTTTCGTCGTACCCTAAATTTTTCATAAATTTTCACTCTGCTGATTCCTGTTTCCTGTAATTGCCATACATTTGTAATTAATTTAATTTTCTGAACTAAAATGAATTTCTGCATGCATTAGTAGTCCATTAGGAGCTATGTGAGATCAATCAATGAGTGGTTGGTCCTGAAGAGGACCGATTTCGCGTTCTCAATGGGATGGGGGGAGAAAATGCATCGTTCTTCAGTATCTGGTGGAACCTCCTCGAGCTGCAATCACGGCCTCCAAACGTCGCGGCATTGACTCAATGAGGTTGGTGATCATTTCTGGTGGTACTTCCTGCCATGCTCGTTGAGTTGCTGGCCAGAGACCATTAAGACCTTGGCCTTGGGTGCAATCGACCTCGTGCTGAATGTGGCTCCACAGATTCTCAATTGGATTGAGGTCTGGTGACTGTGCTGGCCATGGAAGAA